>OY740818.1:3738308-3970959 GCA_963514005.1 Raja brachyura
CTCACTGCCACTCTCTTTCTATCTCTCTCTCCCTCTCTCTCGTTTTCTTCCTCTCTATATCCGTTTTCGTCCCCACCACTATCTCTCCCGCTCTCTCTCTCCCGCTCACTCTCTCTCTCTCGCTCGATTTACTTCTCTTTCTCTCTCCCTTATCTCCCTGCCCCTTCTTCTCCCTCCCCCTCTCTCTCACTATCTTCCTGTCTTTATCACTCTCTCTATCACTCTCCCTTTAGCCCTCTGCCTCTTTCTCTCCCTTTCTATCTCGATCACTCTCTCGCTCTCTCTCTATCTCTCACTCTCTCCTCTCTCTCATGCTCTTTCTCTCTTTCCACCCCCTCCCTTCCTCTCTCCCTCACTCTACCTCCCTCTCTACAACTCTACCCCTCTGTCTCGCTCACTCTATCTATCTATCTATCTATCTATCTATCCATCTATCTATCTATCTATCTATCTATCTATCTATCTATCTATCTATCTATCTATCTATCTATCTATCTATCAATCTCTCGTCCTCTCTCTCTCTACTTGTCTCCCCTCTCCCTCTCCGTCTCCCTCCCTGCCTCGCTCCCTCTTTCTCCCCCGTTCTATCTCTCTCCCACTCCCTCTCCCCCCTTCTCTCTCTCTCCCTGACTGTTTCACGCTCACTCCGCCTTCGTCTCACTCATTCTCTCTCCCCCCCCTCTCTCCCTCTCTCCCCCTCTCTCTCACTCTCCCGCCGCCTCGCTCCCTCGTTCGCTCGCTCGATCCCTTCTCTCTCTCCCTCTCTCCCTCGCGCTCACTCTCTCTCCCTCCACCTCCCCATCTCTCTCCATCGCTCGCTCTCACTCTCCCTCTTAGCCTCGCTCTCTCCCTCCCTCTCGCCCCTCTCTCTCTCTCCACTCACTCGCGCTCTGTTTCTCTCTCTCCCCTCTCCCTCCTCTATTTCTCTCTCCCCCTCTCTCTCTGTATCTCTCCCTCCCTCGTCCTCCCTATCTCTCCCCATCTCTGTTTCCCCTCTCCACCTTTCTCCCTCTCTCCCGCTCTCTCTAACACTCTCTATATCCATCTCTCTCCCTCTCTCCCCTCTCTCTCTGTATCTCTCTCACTCTATCTCGCCAACGTCGTCCCTCCCTCTCTCTCTCTCTCTCTCTCTCCCTCTCTCTCTCTCTTTCTCTCTCTCCCTCCGTGTCTTTCCGCCTGCCCCCCTCCCTCTGCCCCTCGCCCTCCCTCTCTCTCCCTCTCCCTTTCACTCTCTCTCCCCCTCTCTCTCTCTGCCGTGTTAGATCGTCCCCCCTCTCTCTCTCTCGCCCTCCCCTTTTCTCCCCTCTTCTCCCCTCTCTCTCAACCTCCCTCCCTCCATCTCTTTCTCCCTATCTCTCTCCAACTTTATTTCTATCTGTCTCTCTCTCACCCTCTCTCTTTTTCTCCACTCCTCTCGCTCTCTCTATCCCTCTCAGGCTCTCTCTCTCTCTCGCTCACTCCATCCCCCACTCCCACCATCCCTCCCTCCCCCTCTTCCTCTCCCTCCCTCTCCATCCCTCCCTCCCCTTCTCCCTCTCCCTCTTTCTCTCTCTCTCTCCCTCTCACTTCCCATCCATCCCTCTCTCCCTCTCTCTCCCTCCCTCTCTCCTGCTCTCTCTCTCCCCCCTCTCTCTCTCTCTCTCACTCTCTCTCTCTCACTCTCTCCATCCTCCTCCCTCCCTGTCTCTCCTCCACTCCCCCTTTCCCCCTCTCTCTCTCCGCCTCTCACCCTTCGTCCGCTCCCCTCCCTCCCTCACCCTTTCTCTCACCCTTTCTCTCACTCTCTCTAACTCTCTCTCTCTCTCTCTCTCTCTCTCTCTCTCTCTCCTCTCTCCCTCCATCTCTCTCTTTATCACTCTCCCATATATTACTAAAAGTAAGATTTTTTTTTTATAATATTTTTTTATTAAAGATAATCAATTACGATACCTTAAACAAGTTTACAGATATCAGATAATTCATTTTATCATACATGTAAAACATTAATAATACTTATCAATTATTTTTTTAGAAATAAAGATAAAGAAAAAGTAGCTTATAAATCAACGAGGGTATAGTTAACTAATAATTTGATAATTGTAAAAAAGAAAAGAAGAGAAAAGAACTAAAAAAAAATTAAAAAAAAATAAAAAAATAAAAATAAAAAAATTTAACCTCTGCCTATATTATATATATAAATAAAAGATCACAATATGTATTATTAATAAACTACAACTACATCTACTACAAATGATGGTATCAGTAAAGACATGTTACTTCCATTTTAAAAATACATTATTCTCATCAGATCCCGCGGGGGGGACGTCGAGCCATGTTGCCAAGAACAGCTACTTATCTAGATTACAATATATATGGAGACCATATCTGTTCAAAAAGAATTATACCTGTCCAATAGGACAAATCTAATTCTTTCCAGATGTAGCGTCTCCATCATCTCTGCTGCCCACATTTTAGTTGTGGGGATAGTGTTCCCTTCCAAAATTTCAATATAATTTTTTTCCCAATTATCAAACAATAATCAAAGAAATTTCTCTTGATTTACTGTAAGTGATAACTGTAAGTCCGGAATTCCAAATATTATTGACTTGGGTTGGGGTCCAATTTAACTTTTATAACTTCAGAAATAACTTTAAAATTTTCTGTCCAATAATGATTCAATTTAGGACATGTGACAAAACTATGTATTAAATTTGCCTCTGTTTTCTTACATTTGTCACAGATAGCAGAAAGCTTCGGAAAGATACTATTTAATTTAACTTATGAATAATGTAACCTATATAATACTTTAAATTGAATCAATATATGTCTGGCGTTTAATGAACATCGGTGTATACGTTGTAAACTTTCTTCCCAGTTTTCTTTTTGTTATAGCTAATCCTATGTCATTTTCCCATGCTTGACGATATGTTTCCGTTGTTGGATTCTCCTTATCCAAAATGATGTTATATATATAAGCTATTAGTTTTTCTGTATTTGGGTGTAAATTAAATAAATCGTCTAACAATCCTGCTTCTTTATTTTTATAATCTTGTGTATTTGATTTAATATAATCTCTAATTTGTAGATATCTAAACAAATGTTGTTGAGATAGTCCATAAATGTCTTGTACCTCTTGGAATAAAAGAAATTTTCCTTTTCTATAAAGGTGTTCTATTCTTGTAATTCCTAAATCATCCCATTGTCTAAACCCCCCATCCAACATGGGAGGCCTAAACGATGGGTTATTCCTAATTGGTAATCTAAATGAGAGATTATCTAAATGTAAAGTCTTAACAATTTGTTTCCAAATACGTCTATTATTATATATTATTATGTTGTCCTTATAGATTTTTTTTTGTACTTCTATTGGTGCGAAAATTATCGAACCTACGTTAAAAGGAAGACAATCTTCCTTTTCTATATTTAACCATGTTGGTGCATGGTCCGTATTTACCCACCAGTAATTCATATTTTTAATCTGAACAGCCCAAAAATAATATAGAAAATTTGGGAGTGCTAGACCTCCGTTTATCTTAGATTTACATAGATGTTTTTTACTTATTCTATGGTTTTTATAATCCCAAATAAAACTATTAACAATATTATCAATTTAAAAAAAAAAAAGTTTTTGGTAAGAAAAAAGGGATAGCCTGGAACAAATATAACAATTGTGGTAAAAACACCATCTTTATAGCACTTATTCTACCAATCATAGATATAGGAAGTGTTTTCCAATATGAAATATTCTTTCTAAGTTTATCTAATAGTTGAGGATAGTTGGATTTTATTAATGAGTTATGAGTTAGTGTTACATTAATCCCTAAATATTTAAATTTATCTGTAACTATCTTTAATGGGTATTGTTGTAATGTATTTAAATTTATACCTGTTATTGGCATAATCTCACTTTTATTCCAATTGATCCTGTATCCGGAAAATGCACCAAACTTAGTTATAACATTTAGTAAATTAGGAATACTAATTTCCGGTTTTGTAATATAAATCAAAACGTCATCTGCGTATAGAGAGATTTTGTTAATTGTTGTGTCAGTAGTGTAACCATATATTTCAGGTTCAGATCTTATTTTTTCCGCCATAGGTTCTATTACCAATGCGAACAGTAAGGGCGACAACGGACATCCTTGTCTACATCCGCTAGAGAGTTTGAATTTAGATGATAGAATTTGATTAGTCAAAATTCTAGCGGTAGGATTCGAGTATAAAATTCTTACCCATTTACAAAAAATATCACCCAATTGAAATTTTTCCATTATATTAAATAAATACAACCATTCCACCTGATCAAACGCTTTTTCTGCATCTAGTGATATAACCGCTAATTCCATATCTCGTATTCTTTTTGAATATATAATATTAAATAGGCGTCTGAGATTATGGGATGAGTAACGCTTTGAGATAAAACCTGTTTGGTCATAATGTATTAATCTAGAAATCACTATACTTAATCTCCTAGATAAAATCTTAGTTAATATTTTTTGGTCTGTATTTAAAAGGGCAATCGCTCTATATGATCCTGGATCTTCCAAATCCTTATCTGCTTTAGGGATAAGTGTAATTGTAGATTCATTTAATGATTCTGGTAATTTACCTTGATCATAAGCATATCTATACATTGTCTGTAGTCTTGGTGAGATCAAATCCTGAATTTTTTTATAAAATTCAGCACTTAAGCCATCAGGACCCGCTGCTTTTCCATTCTTCAACGAACTAATCGACTCTACAATATCCTTTACTGTTATTTCAGCATTTAACAATTCTCTACCTTCCTGGTCTAAACTATTAATTTGACATTCTTTTAAAAATATTTCCATACTGTCTGTTTGTCCTGTTAATTTTGACGAATAAAGATTTTTATAGTATTGTAGAAATCTATCATTAATATCTTTCGGAGTAGTCAATATATTACCATACTCAGATCTAATTCCATGTATCGTCTTTTCCTCTTCTAATCTTCTAAGCTGTCGTGCTAATAGTTTTTGTGGTTTGTCTCCAAATTCAAAATGCACTTGTTTTGTTTGTTGAAAAAGTTTAATAACTTGGTTAGAATATATTTTATTTAATTTATATTTTACTGATGCAATTTTATTACTTATCTCTTTGGAAGGATGTTTTATATTTTCACTATCTAAACGTTTTATCTCATTTTCTAAATTTTGTTCTATCTTTCGATTTTCTTTATTAAAATGAGCTTCTGCAGATATTATTGCGCCACGCGTGTATGCCTTAAATGTGTCCCATAGCAATGATGGGGAGGTTTCAGAATTATCATTAGTATCAAAAAATAATTTAATCTGATCCAATACATGATTGCAACAATCATTGTCCTTTAATATCTGAGGATTAAATCTCCAAGTAGTAGTTTTGTTAGAAATATCTTTTAATTTTATCTTAAATGTTAATGGCGCGTGATCTGAAATAATAATGTTATGATATTTTGCATCATACGCAAAAGGAAGTAATTTAGAATCTATTAGAAAATAATCTATCCTCGAATAGGTTCCATGTACGGGCGAGAAAAAAGAATATTCTCGTCCGGATGGATTATCTATCCTCCAAATATCTTTAATATTAGATGTGTTAATGAAAGTATTTATAAGATTACTTGATTTCGAGACGGCTTTCTTTTTGTTGATGATCTGTCTAGATAATTATCTAGGGTACAATTTAAATCACCTCCAATTATTAAATTATGTTGAGTACATATGGGAATATTATTAAATATTTTCTTAAAAAATAATGGGTTATCAAAATTAGGAGCGTATATATTCATTAAAATTACCTTTTTTGAGTGTAATTCACCTGTAATTATTACATATCTACCTTCTTTATCCTCTATAATAGAACTTTGTATAAAGGGTGTGCCTTTGCGAATAATTATTGCAACTCCTCTAGATTTATGTATAAATGTAGAATGATACACCTTAGAAATCCATTTAGCTGTTAATCTGTGTTGAGCATCTTTTCTAAGATGCGTCTCTTGGAGAAAAATGACATCTGCCTTCAATTTGTTCAATTGAGCTAAGACTTTTCCCCTTTTAATTGGTTCATTAATTCCTTTTACATTCCAACTGCAGAAGGTTACTCCATCACCCCCAATCTTCACCTTCATATCCTGCATTTTACTATTAAGGGGGCTTTTTTTGGAGTAGCCTTCTTGGCTCCCTCAGCTCCCCGTTGCACCCGAGCTTCAATCCAATGAGAATTTCTATCCACATTAATCCGTATCGATGTCTTTTTAAACTGAATATACTATAGCATACAAATCTATATTCAAATAATATGTAATATAAGGTCAGAGAAAAACAAAAACAATAAAGTATATCAATGAAACAAAAGTAAAGGGTGTTAGAAGAGTGCTCGGAAAAAAAAGAAACTACACTTGTATAGTGTGTAGTATGTGAAGGTGAAAGCCACACTAACATGGCCATTAATCTAACGACTTCCGTACTTAAAGATGTTAATAATATCAGCTCCTATCCCAATACTATATAAGTTGGTATAGGGTACTAACTTTATATACTTATCAATTATTTCTATTATTACATATTATTAATAACTAATTACTAATATCGATTATATTTAATACTGTAATATGTAATACTATTATCATGGAATAATTAATATTTTTCTACTAATTAATACAGAATTACAACTATATGCTCATTATTCCACATCCTTCTGAATGAATATTTCCA
Source organism: Raja brachyura (assembly GCA_963514005.1). Next base: position 3,745,004 of record OY740818.1, read on the forward strand.
TATTCACAGGTCGGTGATAAAAGTTCAGTCCTCTCAGTCGTTTCCGGTTTCTTCCTCCCCGTCTTCTCTCTCGTCGTCTTCCAACTTCTGCTGTATGCCTCGGGCGAATTTCAATGCTTCAGTATGCTTAACAAAACGTTGTTCTTTACCATCATAGGTTACTCTCAGTGTTGCTGGGTACATCAAACCATATCTCAGATCCTTAGTATCCTTTAGACTCCTCAGGATACTTCTTGTTTCTGTAAATTGTGCTCTTCTCTTAGCCACTTCTGCTGGGTAATCTCTGAAAATACTGATGTTGTCTCCATCAAATTTCAGATTTCTCTTTTTTATTATTATCTTCATCATTTCTTCAAAGACATGATCAAAGGCCACTTTGACAATCATTTGTCTGGGGGGCGAACCGCTCCTAGGAACTCGTCTTAGAGCCCTATGCGCACGGCCCAGTATAGGTTCTTCATCCAGATTCAGAACATCCTTTAAAAGTTTAGCAACAAATTTTCGGGGATCCTGATTCCCCTCACGACCTTCTTTCAGACCAACTATTCTCAAATTTTTACGACGTTGGCGACCCTCCAGATCAATACATTTCTCATTTATTTTATGTATTAATTCTGAGAGGCGTTTGTTCTCGGCTCGGAGATTTTCATTCTCCTTAGTATTATATTCAGCAATCTTAGTAAGCTCTTTAATTGTTTCGCCTTGTTGGTCTATCGAAATTAGAATAGGATCTATCTTGTCATCCAACTTTCTTTCCACCCCAGCAGCTATATCCTTTACCTCCAAGATTTGGGCTCGCAACGCAGCGTCAGCCTTATCTTTCCACTCCTCCACCATACTTCTCACCGAGGATACAACTTCCTTTAAGTCGACATCAAATTTCTCATGAAGTGACTGCATGTCTGATTTTAAACTTTTTAAATCAGCCTTATACTCCTTCCTAAGGATCTTTATCTCACCTAGGATAGAAGTCTTGATATCTTCCATTTCAGCTCTCCTCTGTGAAATTTCTTCTTGAGAGGAAGAGGCAGTGGCAGCCGCAGCTGCAGCAGCAGCACTCAGGCCTGGTTCCCTTCTCTGCGGTTTTTTTGAAGTGGGGGGAGGGGAGCGCTGGGTCGACATTTCTTCTTTTTCAAACGCTGCCGGAGCCGTGTGCAATCAATCTCCTGTGATGAGTTTGTTTGTTTGACCCTTTTACCCCCGTTTTAAATTCAGTTTTTTGCGGAGCTGTAATGGCGCGGCTCCACTCACAGCATGACGCCAACCGGAAGTCCTAAAAGTAAGATCTTGACCGCTTTTGACACTGCGATTTGATTTCCGAGAGAACGCCGCAACTTACGGCCATCATTTTTGGCCATCTCACACAGAGTCTCACTCCGCTGAGCTGGGCCAGAAGACATTCCCCATCGATGAAACATAAAAGACTTATTAATGTTTTTCTAAATGTTGACATTCTCTCTGCTGCCCCTGCTGGTGGGAGGGGGAAGATAATATAATCCCGGAAGTGTTGTGCCTTAGTCAGTCTCTGCAAGATGGGGATGTATTTGAGCCCGAGCTGTGAATAACAGTGAATATACGTGTACTAAACTGTGAGTGTCGTTTTACTGACCTTCGGTGCCCTTAATGAGGCTTGAAATTGAAAATATGGTTGGTCTGAATTAAAGAGCACAGCAAATGGTGGTGTAGGTGCTTTGGGTTGAAGTAAAAGGCACTGCAAATGGTGGCTTGGGTGCCTTGGGTTGAAGTAAAAGGCACTGCAAATGGTGGCTTGGGTGCACTGGGTTGAAGTAAAAGGCACTGCAAATGGTGGCTTATCCTGTCAATCACGCAATGAAGGCCACACCTTTTCCGGTGGGAGGGGGACGGATTCTAAGACCCGGAAGTGTGGGTGTGGCTCAGTCTCTGCATGATGGGGGAGGGAGAGGTCACGACTCTGTCTGAGCTGTGAATCAACTGAACACACTGAATGTCTACTGAACTGTGAGTTTGGTGTTTTGTGTGGTTTTATAGTGGTTTCACCCTGCTTGAAATGGTATGAAACTGCATTTGAATGTTGTAGCCTAGCACCCTGCATGAAATGGTATGAAACTGCATTTGAATGTGGTGGCGTTGCACCCTGCATGAAATGATAGGAAACTGCACTTGAATTCGGTGGCCTTGCTCCCTGCTTGAAGTGATAGGAAACTGCACTTGAATTCGGTGGCCTTGCACCCTGCTCGAAGTGGTAAGAAACTGCACTTGAATTTGGTGGCCTAGCATCCTGCTTGAAATGGTAGGAAAATGGATTTGAATTTGGTGGCCTTGCACACTGCTTGAAATGGAATTTCAAGGAATAACCATGAGTCAACTGCCAGCCCACCAACCGTGAGTGAGCTGCCAGCACATCATGCTTGAGGGGCTGAGCTGCCACCCCGAGAACCCATACCAGCGCTCCAGAAAGCCCCCCCCCCCCCCCACTGGCCACCAATATTGGAATTGGTGGGGTGGTGGAATATTGCGTCGGGGGACCAGCCCTCCCGTGTGAACATGGGATCCAACGGGTCCGACTTGGTCTAGTATATATACATATATATTTCCCTCTCACTCTCGCTTTCGCTCTCCCTTTCCCCCCTCTCTCTCTGTAACTCTCTCTCCCTCTCACCCTCCTTCTCTCTCTCATCCTCCCTCTCTCTCCCTCTCCCCCTCTCTCTCTCCCACTCCCTCTCGCTCTCATTTTCTCTCCCTCCCTCTCCCCTCCACTCTTTCTCTGCCCCTCCCCCCTCTCTCTCGCACTCTTTCTCTCTCCCTCTTCCGCCTTATCTCTTCCCCCTCTCTCTCTCCCGCTCTCTCACTCTCTCTATATCTATCTCTCCCTCTCTCCCCCTCTGTGTATATCTCTCTCTCGCTCTCTCTCCATCCGTCCCTCCCTTTCCCCCACTCTGTTTCTCCCACGCCCCCACTCCCTCCCTCTTTTGTCTCTTTCTCCCTCCTCTCTTTCTCTCTCCCCTCTCTCCCCCTGTCTCTCCCTCTCCCTTTCCCTCCCTCCTTATCTCCCAATCTCTCTCCCCCTCATTCTTTCCACTTCTCTCTATGTCTCTCTCTCGCTATCTCTCCACGTCCCCCTTCTCTCTCCTTCTCTACCACACTCCCCTATCCACCTCCCTTTCTCCTCCACTCACTCTGTATATCTCTCTCTCGCTCTCGCTCCATCCGTCCATCCCTCTTCCCCACTGTTTCTCCCACGCTCCCACTCCCTCTCCCTCTGTTTTTTCTCTTTCTCTCTCCCTCTCTCCGACTTTCTCTATCTATCCCTCTCTCTCCCCTCTCTCTCTCTCTGTCTCTCTCTCACTCTCTCTCTCTCCCTCTTTCTCGATCAATCTCTCTCACTCTCTCTCTCTATCTCTCACCTTCTCCCTCTCTCCTGCTCTCTCCCTCTCTCTCTCCCTCTCTCTCTCCACCTCGCTCCCTCACTCTCTCTCCCTCCCTCTCTCTCTCTATCACTCTCTGTATCTATCTCTCTCCCTCTCCCCCCTCCCGCACTGTACATCTCTCTTGCTCTATCTCTCCATCACAGTCCCTCTCTCTCTCTCCCCCTTTCCCCCACTCTATCTCCCCCTCGCTCCCACTCCCTCTTACTCTGTTTTTTCTCTTTCTCCCTCTCGCTCACTCCTCTCTTTCGCTCTCCCCTCTCTATCTCTGTCTCTCTCTCCCTCTCTTTCCTTATCTCTCCCTCTCCCCCTCTCTCTCCGCTTCTCTCCCTGTCTCTCTCTCTCTTTCGAGCTCCCTACCCCTCTCTCCCTCACTCCATCTCAACCACACTTCCCTGTCTCTCTCTCCCTCCCTCTCTCGCTCTCCAACTCTCCCAATCTATCTCTCTCTCGCCCTCTCTCTCTCTCTATGGGTCCCCACACTCTCTATCTCCATCTCTCTCTCTCTCATTCACTCGCCCCCCCCTCTCCCTCCCTCTCTCCCCCTCTCCCTCTCTTCCGCTCTCTGCCCTCTCTCTCTCTCCCTGTCTCTATCTGTCTGTCTCTCACACTCTCTCCCCCTCTGTCGCCACCCCCTCCCCTCTCTCTCCCTCTCTCTCACTCTCTCTCCCCCCTCTCTCCCCTCCCTCTCTCTCCCTCTCCATCTTTCTCTGCCGCGCTCGCTCGTTCTCCCTCTCTCTCTTTCTCTCTCTCTCTCTCTCTCTCTCTCTCTCTCTCCCACACCCTCTCTTTTTCACCCCTCCGCCCCACCCTACCTCTCTCTCTCCACCTCCCTCCCTCCATCTCTCTCCACCTCCCCCCCTCCTTCTCTCTCTCTATCTACAACTCTATCTATCTATCCCTCTATCGCCATCTCTCTATCTCCCCTCCTCTCTCTCTTTCTCTGCCCCTCCCCCCTCTCTCTCGCACTCTTTCTCTCTCCCTCTTCCGCCTTACCTCTTCCCCCTCTCTCTCTCTCTCTCTCTCTCTCTCTCTCTCTCTCTCTCTCTCTCTCTCTCTCTCTCTCTCTCTCTCTCTCTCTCTCTCTCTCCTCTCTCTCTCTCTCTCTCTCTCTCTCTCTCTCTCTCTCTCTCTCTCTCTCTCATTCGCTCCCCTCTCACGCCCTGTTGTTCCCCCTCTCTGCAGATGCTAGTTTAAATTGAAGATAGACAGAAACTGCTGGAGTAACACAGCGGGACATGCATCATATCTGAAGCGTAGGAAAGGGTGACGTTTCTAGTCGAGACCCTTCTCCAGACAATAGAATGCTGCTTGGAACAGGAGCATTGCCTTCAAGGAAAGGTTTGACAGACTTGTATTGTTTCATCTGATCGTTGGATGTTGAGACCTGATAGAAGTAGAAATTGTTATGAAAGAATAGAGAGGGTTGACACACAGAACACTTTACACAGGGTAGATATTTTAATTACTAGAGTGCACAGTTGTGAGGTGAGAGGGGCAAAATATGATGGAGATGTATGGGACATGTTTATTTTACAGAGAGTGTGGTGGTTACCCGGAGGGCGCTACTAGTGGTGGTGCTGGAGACAGATACCAGAGTAGCGTTTAAAAATATTGCAAAAATGCAGATAGATATGCGGGGAATTGAGGGATATGGATCACATGATTAGATTAATTCGGCATCATGTTCGGCACTGATATGTGGGCCACAGGGTCTGTTTCTGTGCTGTACTGTTTTGCCAAATGTGCAATGAAACGATCACTTCAACAACTAATTATTTGTTGTTGTCACCATTTAACAATCAACATTGTTTAAAATAGCAGCATGGCTTTACAGGCAGGAATACTAACCTCTATACTAACGAGAAACCATTGAACATGCTGCCTTGTGAAGCAGAGCAATTAATGCAGGTTGGAGGGAATGGGGTTCGGAGAAATTGGTGCGAGACAAGGTGGGGCAGAGGGTGGGGGTTGGGGGGATTGTATGTAGATTAGTTACATAACATTGGAGTGTTCAATGTTCATCCCGTTAGCTTTCCTTTGACCGAAATTCAACACGTTTCTGAAATCTCTCGTTGTCAAATCTCACCGAGTTCTGAATTGTGTGCACTCCGCTTCTTCCGCGACCCAGTCAATTACACAAGTTCATGCCCGGGTTCAATTGTAAGGAGGCGTTTTCCCATTTCTAAACGCATGTAACCGGAACTGCGAGTCCTATTGTGCTTCTGCTGTCAGAAAGCAGCAGCGGGACTGAAGTTGAGTCACAGAATCACACTGCACTGGAGACGGTTCCGTTCCCCATGCCCCATGTGACTAATTTTGGCAATATTTGCCTTTTGTCTGAAGAAGGTCCAGACCCGAAACGTCACATCCTTTATTATCCCGGCTGCTTCCTGACCCGCTAAGTTACTCCAACACTTGTGCCTATATCTGGTATAAACAGGCAACGGCGGTTCTTTGTTTCAGCATTTCATCCCGCAAATGCAACGCGTAACCCGGATGTCCGGGCATCGAAACGTCCAGAAATTAACCGGTAAAAGAACATGGAGTGTGCAGAAATCGAGGGACCGAGAGAAGTACCCCGGCAACTTCGGTGAGTCTCGTTGAATGTGAAGAGAAATTTAATTGCTATTCCATTCATTATTATTTCCTGTGAGCTGCTCAGTGGATCAGGGATGGAACCCTGGTCCTCGCCTTTACCCGGTTCGGTACAGCTGCCATGTCCCATACGATTCTACATCCCCCCATCCAATACGCTCACACACCAACATGTCCCCGCAATTGGTTCACACCGCCTCTCTGTCTAGTTATCCCGTGTAATTTATCTCTACAGTAACTCTATTATTTTTGCGACATGGACTTCCTCCTGTCCTCTTGTTCGGACAGAACAGAAACCCTTCGGCCATATATGTCCATGCCGAGCATATATTATCCACCTCTGAGCGATGAGAGAATATTACGAATCGGCCACTAGTCGACCACGGCTGTTGTCATTGTATCACCCATGGATTCGCCAACAACATTCATAAAATGATGCAAGGAATCGACACTTTCTATTGAAATTTGATTTTCATGAATTAAACGAAATATATATTTTCTATGCATGTGAGCTGGTAGTATATTCTCCAAAATATATGGAAAGAATAGCAGAAGATGGTTCGATCCATCGACCTCTAGGATATGGGGTATGCTTGCGCTGCATCACTCTGCTCTCACAGAAACATTCTTTTGTGTGTGATCACTTTTACTGATGTTGCCGTTCACGTTTCTCACATACACTTTCTTTTATGGACTTTGTTTTCTTCCCTTATTTCACCACTTCCATATTCTAATTTTCTCTTTCTCTCCATATTTCATTTATTTCGTATTTCCTACCCCAACCGGTCGTTATGACTTCGCTGTCTGTCCTAGTTGGATAACCCGTTTCCGTAGTTCCGAATGAACGTGCGATATAAGTTTATAAATTAGGCCATTCGGCTCATCAAGCCCACTCCGCCATTCAATCATGGCTGATCTATGTCTTTCTCTCAAACAATTCTCATTAATTGTCCACATAATTCGTGATACGCGCTTTAATAAATAATCTATCCAAATCTGCCCTAATATTTTCCATTGATGTGGCCTCCACACCCATCTCTGGCAATGAATTCCATATATTCCGTGCCATGGGGTGAATTAAATCCCTCCTCATCTCTTTCCAAAAGGAATCCCCTTTTATTCTGAGCTATGACATCCAGTCCCAGACTCTTCCACTGGTGGAAACATCCTCTCGACATCCACTCTATCCAAGCATTTCACTATTCGGTAGGTTTCAGTTAGCCACCCCCCACGCCCCACCACCTTCATCCTCGTAAACTCCAGCGAGGAGAGGTACAGCGCCGTCAAACGCTCATCACATGTTAACCCATTAATTCCTGGGAGCGTTCTCGTAAGCGTCGCCCGCCCCAGCGCCAGCACATTCTTCATCAAATATACAAACCGAAATTGCTGACAATGTCGCAATAGCGGTGTGACCCGCGCCTTCTAAATCCTCAGCATTGTGTTTGCCTTTCTTACTACCGATTCGACCTGTAAATTAATTATTGAGGAATCCTGTACCAGCACAAGCAAGTCCCTTTGCACCCCCGATTTCCGAATTAATTCCCCATTTAGAAAATAGTCTACACCTTTATTCCTGCTGCCAAAATGCATGACTCCGCTGTATTCCATCTCTTGCCATTCTCCCAAGCCGTCGATGCCCGTGTGCACAGTCCCCGATTTCCTACCGCACAGTCCCCCTACTCTCCCTACTCTCCCAACTCCTCCACCTAACTTCCTGTTATCAGCAAATGCTCCACAACATCTTCAACCCTTCATCCAGGTCATTGATATAAAACATGCAGAGTAGCGGCCCCAACCAACCAGACAACAAACCCGTTATTACCACTCTTTGCCTTCTGGAATCCAGCCAACCCGCAATCCTTGCTAGTATCTCCCCTTTGATACTATGGACTCTTATCTTGTTTAGCACCTGACCCGAGGTTTCATTAATTTCCCAATTCAGTCTACATGATTGAGTAAATATCAGTTTCCTTCTCAGAATAAGGGGTAGGCCATTTAGGGGTAGGCCATTTAGGATTTACGACTGAGATGAGGAAATACATTTTCACCCAGAAAGTTATGATTCTATGGAATTATCTGCCGCAGAAGGCATTTGAGGCCAATTCAGCGGAAGTTTTCAAGAGAGTGTTAGATTTAGCCCTCGGGGCTAATGGAATCAAGGGATATGGGGGGGAAGCCGGAACAGGGTTCTATTTTGGATGATCACCCAAGATCATATTGAATGGTGGTGCTGGCTCGAAGGACCGAAAGGCCACATCTGCACCTATTTTCTATATTTATATCTTTCAATGTTTCAGTGTTGAATGGCTAGCAGTCCACGTTGACTCTTTGTGAAACATATCTGCTACCTTTACAAGTTTACTTCAAGTGACACACTTCCATCCACTTGGATTTAATACTTGGCGAACTAATGGCTGCTGTAAATTCCGGAGCAACTGGAATAAAGTGCAGTGAATGTAGATAAAGACACACGGAATGTTGATGCCGGGTTACATGGCCTGCATCATAGGATGCTTAAGGAAGTGGGTCTAGAAATCGTGGACTATTTTTCTGGACTCACTTCTAACTCCTCGCGCTCCAGCTACAGCCAATCAGTGTTTTTTTCCTGCTTCTCTTTCTTTCTGTTTCTTCAAAATCCACAGGAGCTCTGAGTTTCGTCTGCCTGTGCTTTGCTTCTTCTTTTCAACTGTTTTCCCACAATGACTCTCTTCTAACTCTCCCCCCACGTGGGCTAGAACCAATCAGTGCTTTTTCCTGATTATCTTTGAGATAGATAGATAGATAGATAGATAGATAGATAGATAGATAGATAGATAGATAGATAGATAGATAGATAGATAGATAGATAGATAGATAGATAGATAGATAGATAGATAGATAGATAGATAGATAGATAGATAGATAGATAGATAGATAGATAGATAGATAGATAGATAGATAGGTAGGTAGGTAGGTAGGTAGGTAGGTAGGTAGGTAGGTAGGTAGGTAGGTAGGTAGGTAGGTAGGTAGGTAGGTAGGTAGGTAGGTAGGTAGGTAGGTAGGTAGGTAGGTAGGTAGGTAGGTAGGTAGGTAGGTAGGTAGGTAGGTAGGTAGGTAGGTAGGTAGGTAGGTAGGTAGGTAGGTAGGTAGGTAGGTAGGTAGGTAGGTAGGTAGGTAGGTAGGTAGGTGTATGTATGTATGTCCCGGAGCACCCGATTGTGTATTCAGACATTAATTAATCACGAGTCTCAAACTCTCACTGACGTAAGTTCAGTTCAGTCTGCAGGGTCTCAACCCGCAACGTCACACATTCCTTCACTCCAGAGATGCTACCCGTCCCGTTGAGTTACTCAAGCAATTTGCGTCTAACTTTGGTGTAAACCAGCATCCACAGTTGCTTCCTTCACTGTTCTAGTAAATCTTGACTGCCCTCTCCGCCGTGCTTTCGCGCTGGGCAGTGCAGTGCCCAATGTCCCAGCCTTAATGAAACCAATGTTTTAACGAAGTTGAACACAATTCTCTGCACCTTCAGTTACAAACACGTGCAAATAGTTGCCATTGTTGATACCGCATATTCTTTACAATTACCCTTATCACCCCGAATGCATTTCCTATTGGAAAGCAAAATACAGCTGCTGCGGTCGGTTGGATCAGACGAAAGCTGGTTCCGAAATATGTTTAATTTTGCCCATGCATTTGGTAAAGGTTTTCTCTACAATTGACCCACTTTTCCAATCGTAGGAAATCGCCGAGCGCTTAACGACTAGTACTGTCATAACACTGAACCGACTCAGGGAGCTAAGATATTCTTTTAAAACACTGGTATTATTTCGTCTGCTTTTTTGATTCACACCCAAAGGACACACTGGGCTTCGAGATGCACGGTAGTGTAGGTATTGTGGTAGTCAAAATATAATTGTTACAGCATTACAGTTGGTGTAAATATTTGGATTATCACTTTTGATAAATCCACCGAAAGTTCCAATCACACAGGTTTTTTTGTTTTATATTCAGGAAAGTACAAAAGCGGCGAAGGAAAATATAAAATCCCCCCCACCCTCTTGTCTCCCCCGGCCAGTGATGTGATGAACCAATCGCTGACGCGTGGGGTCTAGACCATTCGCTGACAAGGTGTTGGACAAATCACGTCTCCAGAGACGTCATGTCCGTTATCTGGCTTTTCAGCATCGTGTTCTTTTGCTTATTTGGCTTTTCGGCATCGTTCCCATTCGGTTAGTTGGCGACGTGCCCGTTTGGTTATTTGGTTTTAGGTGTTGTGCCCTTTTGGTTATTTGGCTCTTCGGCGTCGTGTCCGTTCGGTTATTTGGCTTCTCGACATTGTTTCTGGTCGGAGTCTTCGTTTCCACATCTACGCTTCGGCCAATAGCTGACAATGTCTTAGACGAATATCATCGCTGGAGAAGTCATGTCCGTTATTTGGCTCTTCGGCATCGCGTCCATTCAGTTATTTGGCTTTTCCGCATCGTCTCCATCCGGTATCTTGGCTTCCACTTCTTCGCTTCGTCTTCTCGTCCTTCGACGCCCCGTTCACACACGCACTGCTAATGGTTAGAGTTTATTCAAAGGGATTAGATAGATGTCCCGGAGCACCAGGGGAAGACTTTTTATCGGTATCCAGGATTAGGGAGGCACGTATATAATGCAGTGCCCTGCGTTCGCTTATGTTCTTGGCTGGCTTCAATAAGATACTGTAAATACTGGCCTTTTGAATCCTGCACTCTTTACAGAGCACAATGGATTTGATTAAACAATTGACTTTACAGATTGATATTTAATTGCCAACAATATTGGATGGGCATCTTTTGTCCTTGATTTTCCTCCTTAATCAAATTTAGCAATTGATGTGTCTGCATTAGAGAGAATTGCACATGTATACAGTCTGCAGCAGAGTGTAAGACTGCCCCCATTTTGCATAGAGCTTGTTTTACCAGTAACGGGAGTGGGGCTGTCCTAGAGATTTAAAAAAATCTGTAAGGAGCGAGACACCCTCCCTGTTGGGTGTTCGCTTGCTGTAGCTGAGGGGAACATCTGCAATCTGGAGCCCAATTACCTTTCTTACCACCAGCGTGTACCTCGTGTTGTATCTTTTAATTGCAATTTTCCGTTTCCACTGACATGTTCACAAGCGCGGTGATCACATTCTCCCACGATTTTGCCAATCTAGGTTAACCAATTTAAATACTTGAGCCTGTCGGGACAGCAAACAATTAAGTAAAGTGTGAACAACTAGAGGCCCGTTTTCAGCGAGGGAACCCCGGCATGTTCCGCCCATTTAAATCATGCTATAACATCTGGGATCGTCTCGTCTTTGTGTTGCAAGCATCGCACCACCTCCCCAATATCACCATGTTTCCTCGCTTCCCCCATTTTGCCGTTTCTCACGGATTTTCTTCTACACCTGGTAAGGAGAGTGATTACCAAGTGTCACCTCCAATACACTCTTTCGTTACCTTGTTCAATTCCAATCAAAATTAAATAAAGAAGGATTTTTTGTTCCACAGGGAGAGGCCATCGACTGACGTCGAATACAAACCTATCGACACCCATAATTATCTGGACTTCACTCTCCCACCCTGCCTCTTCCAAATCCGCAATCTCCAACTCTCAATTTCTCTTCGCTACCGCAACTACTCCCAATATGAGGGTTTTTATTCAAGAATATCGGACATTTCCTACGTATTTAGTAAACATGGATTCCTCGCACTGTCAGAGAAAAATACCCCACGCGCGCCTGGTCTCGGTCACGTAGTTCTGCTCACACTCACGTCTATCTACCCTTGGTTCTTGGATGTTTCAATAGACAATAGACAATAGGTGCAGGAGGAGGCCATTTGGCCTTTCGAGCCAACACCGCCATTCAATACGATCATGGCTGAACATCCCCAATCAGTACCCCGATCCTGCCTTCTCCCCATATCCCCTGACTCCGCTATCTTTAACAGCCCTATCTAGCTCTCTCTTGAAAGCATCCAGAGAACCTGCCTCCACCGCCCTCTGAGGCAGAGAATTCCACAGACTCACCACACTCTGTGAGAAAAAGTGTTCTAAATGGCTTACTCCTTATTTATAAACTGTGGCCCCTGGTTCTGGACTCCCCCAACATCGGGAACATGTTTTCTGCTTCTAGTGTGTCCAAGCCCTTAACAATCTTATATGTTTCAATGAGATCCCCGCTCACCCTTCGCCATCCCAGGAATTAACCTTGTAAACCTACGCTGCACTCCCGCAATAGCAATAATGTCCATCCTCAAATTAGGGGACCAAATCTACACACAATATTCCAGGTGTGGTCTCACTAGGGCTCTGTACAACTGCAGAAGGACCTCTTTGCTCCTATATTCGATTCCCCTTGTTATAAATGTCAACATGCCATTCGCTTTCTTCACTGCCTGTTGTACCTGCATGCTTACTTTCATAGACTGATGTACAAGGACCCCCAGATCCCATTGTACTTCCCCTTTTCCCAACTTGATGTCATTTAGATAGTAATCAGCCTTCCTGTTTATGCTACCAAAGTGGATAACCTTACATTTATCTGCATTAAACCTCATCTGACATACATCTTCCCACTCCCCCAACCTGTCCAAGTCACCCTGCATTCTCATAGCATCCTCCTCACAGTTCACACTGCCACCCAGCTTTGTGTCATCTGCAAATTTGCTAATGTTATTTTGAATCCCTTCATCCAAATCATAATGTATGTTGTAACTAGCTGCATACCCAGCACCGAGCCTTGCGGCACCCCACCAGTCCCTGCCTGCCATTCTGAAAGGGACCCGTTAATCCCGAGGGGGGTTGCCAATGAGCGGCGTGAGGCGCCCCCTCCGGAAGGACCAGAGTTATGCGGCTGCAAACAACATGCACAGCAACATTGTCGGGATTGCCAGCGTCCCTGGGTGGGCTCGAACCACCAAACTTTCGTTTAACGGCCGAACGTGCTGACCGATTGCGCCACAGAGACAAATGGCAATCAATGGACCATTGTCGCTTGGGAAGCTGTGATCAGGTCCAGGGCTGAAAGGTGGCCTTTCAGAAACAAAATATACAAGGTACAAGATATACAAGATACATTTATTTGTCACATGCACCAGATGGTAGAATGAAATGTGTGGTCACCATGCAGCCATACTATCAAATATTGAACACAACACACGATAGAGTCCAACATAAAACATCCCAACACAGCCGAATCAAAAGTTTCCCACTGTGAGGGAAGGCACCAAAGTCAGTCATCTTCCACTGATGTTCCTGATGTTCACCCGTGGTCGGGACCTCCGGAGCCCTCCGCAGTCGCCGACACGGGCGGCCCGCCGCTCAGGCCCGCTCGCCGGGACGGTGGAACTCCGACGTCGGAACGGAATGTCAACCTCAGCTGCTTGGACCTCCGAATGGGCCGCTTCCCACCGGAGTCCGCGGCTCCCGAAGTCCCCAGGCCGCGCTGGGCAGATTCACACTGGCGCCCCTCTGTAAAGGGCCCCAGGGACTCCGCGACGTTGGTCAGCGCCACCGGGGCTGGGATCTCCGCGAACTACAGCTCCGCGATTTCGATGCAGCAGGCTGAACACTCCGGAGCTCCAACGGCGATCCAGGTAGGCATTGCCCGCTCCGCGGTGAATACAGCGCTGCGCCGCCGCTGCCGAAGCTCTGGTCCGGTCCCCGGTCTCCGGTAGGAAAGGCCGCTCCGATCCAGTTGAGAGGCCGCGAGGAGGGGGGCGAGGACGCGACTCGGAGAAATAGTCGCATCCTCGCCAGGAAGGGACTGGGGAAGTTTCCCCCCTTACCCTACCTCCCTCCCCCAAAAACAAAAGAATCCCCAAAACAAACGGTTTAGACAAGCTAAAATAATATAAAGATAGGAAAAAACGAACTGTAGGCAGTGGCTGCGTTCAATGGGGCGCCCCTATGGCTGAGAAACTTTTTTTTTGTAATAAACTTAAAATAAACTTTATTCAGAAAAATAACAAATATAAACCAATTGTCTAGTGCGACCAATCGATTTGTAGTAATTGCATTTCTTCCATAATTATTTTATGGGGAATATTAGTTCTCGCAGCACGTAGTCAACAGTGGTTCAAAATTATACACTGCTCAGTTCATCCGGGCAAACCTGCTGCTGTCGTAGTCGGCAGGATTCGAACCTGCGCAGGGAAACCCCAATGGATTTCTAATCCATCGCCTTAACCACTCGGCCACGACTACTACGTTCTCAATGTCTGCTCACGAAGAAGGAAATGTTCCACCGAAAATGTGTCCTGGGCCGAATGGAGACGGCGCTGATTCCAATAATGCAATGATTCAATTCGATAATACTTTATTGTCACGTGTACCTACGACAGAGTAATACTTTCGGTTGCACCCAATCATGTTAAATAATTTAGCAACCCTCAACTAGTCCGCTTTCGCATACGCGACCTCCTGGTGTCCAAACATTTTAACCGATCTTCCCATTCCCATACCTACCCTTCCTTCCCGACCCTTCTCCACTGGAAGAGTGAGGCCAAATGTACAATAGAGGAACATGACCTCATATTTCGGATGTGCTGCTTATAACCCAGCAGTATGAACGCTCATTACTTTAATTCTATACTCTTACCATTGCACACCCCCCCCCCGCCCCGTACTCTTAACATTGTACCTTCCGACCCCATCCTAGTCGTTCCACTTGTTCCACTGTCCGTATCCTTCTATCCCTTCGTTACCACCTCTTCCCCAGCGGACAGTGGGGCATTATGGATTCCACCCTTACATGGTCATCGTTTGCCGGCCTGCTGGGAACTTGTTCCCTCGAGAGTCTGGAGGATGGTTCCGATCCGAAACGTCACCAATCAGTTTTCTCCAGAGATAGAGTAGAGAGATGTATTCAGACCCCTTCACATTGCCAAATTTTAGTACGTTACAGCCTTATTTTAAAATGGATGCAACTTATTTTGTTATCATCAAACGACACACAATACCCCAGAATGAAGAAGCGAAAACAGGTGAAAATTAGACATTTTTGCAAAGTAATGAAAAAAATATATGTAAAATATCACATTTACATAAGTATTCGGGGCCTTTATTTTGAAACTCAAAATTGAGCTTTGGTTCATCCAGTTTCCTGTGATTATCGTTGAGATGTTTTTCCAACTTGATTGGAGACCTCCAGTAGTAAATGAATTGATTGGACATGATTTGGAATTAGACACACTTGTCTATGTAAGGTGCCACGGTTGTCAGTGCATGTCAAAGTAAAAACCAAGCCATGAATACAAAGGAATTGACTGTAGACTTCCAAGGCAGGATTGTGTCGAGACACAGATCTGGGAAGGGTATAAGACAATGTCCGCAGCACTGCAGATCTCGAAGAGCACAGTGGCCTCCGACATTCTTCAATGCAAAATACTTTGGAGCGAACAGGATTCTTCATAGAGCTGGCCGCCCGGCCAAACTAAGAAAATGGGGGAGAAGGGCCTTGGTCAGGGTGGTGAACTACAACCATATGGTTACTCTGACAGAGCTCCAGAGTTCCATTGTGAAGATGGGAGAATCTTCCAGAAGGACAACTATATTTGCAGCACTGCACCATTCAGGCCTTTATGCTAGATGGGAGCCGCTCCTCAGTAAAAGGCACAGGATAGCCCGCTTGCTGTTTGCCACAAGGCACCTAAAGAGACGATGAGAAACAAGATTCTCTGGTCTGATAAAACCAAGGTTGAAGTCTTTGACCTGAATTCCAAGCATCACGTCTGGAGGAAACCAGGCACCGCTCATCACCTGGCCATTGCCATACCTACAGTAAAGGATGGTGGTGGCAGCACTACGCCGTGTGGATGTTTTTTCTGCGGCAGGAACCGGGAGACTATTCAGGATAGAGGGAAAGATGAACGGAGCAAAGTAAAGATAGATCCTTGATGAAAACCTGCTCCAGATCGTTCTGGACCTCAGACTCGGGCGGAGGTTTGCCTTCCAAGAGAACAACGACCATAAACACACAGCCAAGGCAACGTAGGTGTGGCTTCATGACAAGTCTGTGGATGTCTTTGAGTAGTCCAGCCAAGGACCGGACTTAAACCCGATCGAACATCTCTGGAGGGAACTGAAAATAGCTGTGCATAACCGCTCCCCGTCCAACCTGACAGATCTTGAGAAGATCTGCAGAGAACAATGGGAGAAATTACCGAAATGCAGGTGTGCCAAGCTTGTAGCATCATACTCGAGAAAACTTGAGGCTGTAATCGCTGCCAAATGTGCCTCAACAAAGAACTGGGTAAAGGGTCCCAATACTTATGTAAATGTGATATTTTCAGTTATTTATTTTAATTACTTTGCAAAAAATTCTAAACGTCTCTTTTCGCTTCTTCATTCTGGGGTGTTCTGTTTAGAATGAAGATAAATTCAATGCATTCAATCAAGTTTGGAATGAGGCTGTAACGTCACAAAATGTGGAAAAAGGGAATGGGTATGAATAGTTTCTGAATGCACTGTAATGCTTCATAGAAACATAGAAAAATAGGTGCAGGAGTAGGCCATTCGGCCCCTCGAGCCTGCACCGCCATTCAATGTGATCATGGCTGATCATCCAACTCAGTATCCCGTACCTGCCTTCTCTCCAAACCCCCTGATCCCTTTAGCCACAAGTGCCACATCTAACGCCCTCTTAAATATAGCCAATGAACTGGCCTCAACTACCTTCTGTGGCAGAGAATTCCAGAGACTCACCACTCTCTGTGTAAAGAATGTTTTCCTCATCTCGGTCCTAAAGGAATTCCCCCTTATCCTTAGACTGTGACCCCTTGTTCTGGACTCCCCCAACATCTGGAACAATCTTCCAGCATCTAGCTTGTCCAACCCCTTAAGAGTTTTGTAAGTTTCTATAAGATCCCCCCTCAATCTTCTAAATTCCAGCGAGTACAAGCCGAGTCTATTCAATCTTTCCTCATATGAAAGTCCTGCCATCCCAGGAATCAGTCTGGTGAATCTTCTCTGTACCCCCTCTATGGCACGGATGTCTTTCCTCAGATTTGGAGACCAAAGCTGTACGCAATACTCCAGGTGTGGCCTCACCAAAACCCTGTACAACTGCAGTAGAACCTCCCTGCTCCTATACTCAAATCCTTTCGCTATGAATGCTAACATGCCATTTGCTTTCTTCACTGCCTGCTGCACATGCATGCCTACTTCACCCGCTTACTTACTCCTGCACTCGGTGTTCGGTGTTATATTTGAAGTAAGCTTGTTGAGGCGATAGTTATGTTTCCCAAGCGTCAACGTGAACTGTTGGCCCTCCAATACTGAAGGAGTTCTGCCATTTATTTAAACGTATTAACGGGATTGGAAAGTTAATGCGACCTCGGGATTGGATAAAATAAATAGCCGGATGTTGGAGAGTCCACGGTTGAACCTCATTCGTTGTCCAAGGTTCATAGATTGAAGTATGGTGGAAGGTGGGTCCGGAGACAACGTGAAATAATATGGTAGTGTTCCAGGGCAAGATAAACAGAATCTTCAACAACCTGAGATCTAGCTGATATAGAACAGGTACATTGCGAAAACCTCACGAACGGGGTATCCAGACGGCGCATTCATAACAATCTGATGGGGTAGCGAGTATGAAATAATTAACATAGTGGGAATGTTCAAAGTTAGAAGGAGGGAAGTATGGAGTGAAAGAAAAGCATACAAAAAGATTATATGAGGTGAGAAATGAAAACGGAAACATCCGTAAAAGGGAACACACACGCAAACAGAGTTTCTGCGAGAATACAGTGACGCAGCAGAAACGTGCTGAGCCCATAACCCAGAGGTCAATGGAACCCAACCAACCCCTCCCCGGGCACTTAAGTCTTCAATTGCATGTGATGTAACACGTGCCACAATACTCCATCCCTTCCCTCCATGCAGGGACACCAACAGTACTTCCAGATGAGACTGAGTATCGCGTGCACCTCCTCTCACCTCACCTACTGCATTGCATGTTTCCAATGTGGCCCCTGTATATCGGCGACACCAAACAGCATAAAAGCTGAATTTTCCAATCTGAGCCTCTCCAATTCTATTCCCGATCGGCGCAATCAGTCGGTTATCATTTTTCTAGTGTGCATTGCAAGAGCAAAATGTTGTTTTTTATTCTGTTGGGAAATGCGTGAAAGGTGCTGAAGCAAAACAAAATAGCACAGGATTGTTTCGATCCGTCAACTCTGGATGATGTGCCCAGCACGCTTCCGCTGCGCCACTCTGCTGCTTGACAACAAACAATCAATTGCGGTTTGGTGCATTGTTGAACGTTGGGCATTTCCCGAGATATTTTGTAACGGTTGGTTCTTCCTTCATTCCCCTTCCTCTTTTCCATTTACATCTTCATTTTCAAAGAGTGCTCCTCTGTGTTATTACCCGTGTGTCTCTACTTCACCAGGTTGTTGTTATTGTGAACGTTGGGCTATTTTGTAATCTTTTCGTATCTAACATTGCATCGTTTCATTTCCTGAATTCATTTTTTCTCTCATAACTTACTTTCCTTCAA
The DNA here is from genome assembly GCA_963514005.1 of Raja brachyura. Next base: position 3,763,511 of record OY740818.1, read on the forward strand.
CAGCCTTGGTCCAAAGTACAATTCCTTTCCCCTTAGATGCTGCTCGAATTGCTGAAGTCTCGAGCAGTTTAATATTTGCTCCAGATTGCAGCATCATTAGTATTTGTAACTCATTTTATTTACCTTCATTCCACGTGCCCTTTTCTAATTCTCTCTGTCTCACTCCGTCTTTTTCTTATATGGTTCATCGGTGTTATTACAACCTGTCTCACTAATTCGCCACGTCCTTGCTCTCGTTTCCCAGATTCCCACGCCTGTGTGAATATTCATGTGCTCATTGCTGTCCCTGCCGTTGCTCACGGTTCCCATTTCCTGATAATTGCAAAAGAAAATTATAAACTTGGAGATCGGCTGGGATTTATGCCGAAACGTTAATGTCCCCGTTATATGGGTTCGAGATAACGTCCAGTCTGCATTTTAAAGTCAGAATATCTTTACATATCCCGTCCGACTGCCTTGCTAAATTTTCCCAGCTCTTCATAAGTCACCACCAGGAGGTGGAGAGGACGGGGATTATACCTGGGGCTTCAAACATGCAAAACGTGCGCTCTTCCGCAGAACTGCATCCCGGACTCGGTTATAAAAACATCGACATTTAAAATAGGTGAAGCAGGCCACACGGCCCCTTAGATTTCCACCGCCATACAACATGATCATGGATGGTCATACAAACCCAGCCCCCACCAACACCCCCGGATGCGTTTTCCTAGCCCTTTTTCTAAACTGTTCAGCGGGAGTTGGGTGGGTTAGATCCTGTCATGTTGAAAAAGACCAACGGGGACACGGCCGGCGAGGGCAGAACGCCGTGAGGTGTGTGGGGGAGGGGGTTAAACAATGAACAATGGGGACCTGCGTGGAGGGACCACTGTGTTGAAAAATGAACAATGGGGATCCATCGTGGGCTATCGCCGTTTGGGGGGGGGGGGGGGGGGGACTATGGACAATGGAGGACCCGGCGTGAGGGGCCGCCGTGAGGGAGGGGGAAGAGAAGTGGGAACGGGCGCGATCGTGATTTTTAACTTTGTAAGCGGCCTTGATGGGTGACTTTCGCATGGAATAAGGACACTGGGCAGTAGTGTGCACAGGGATATTAACCAAGGCGTGGGAACCTGGGAACCGAGACTATTGTGACTATTAGGAAAATACTACAACTCTGACTTGTCACATGTGACAATAAAGTAAGATATTTGAAAGAGGGACATTCGAGTGAAAGGGAAACGGGATACCGGGCTCCCGGGCTTGATACACCGGAGAAAGGCTCCCAATGAGCCGAGGGAGGCGGCAGCTGGGAGCGGCTGCACCCGGAGAGAGTTACTCCGCTGCCAACGACATGCACAGCAAAATACGTCAGACCGCCAACGTCCCTGGGTGGGCTCGAACCTGCCGAACGCTTCGACTGATTGCCGCAGACACAAGCTGACGGAAGCAGAATAAATGGACCATTCCCGGGTTGGGGAGCGGTGACCAAGCTCAAGGCTGGGACACGGCTTACCACAAACGGCATCAAAGGTTTGGGTCAGAAAGCCTTTTTATTCAAAAAAAAAAAAATTATTAAGAAAAATCAATACAAAACAGTGCAAAAACTCTTCCTATTCGCAGCGTGTATACAGACGTCCATTAGCGATCTCTTCCGGTACTGTACATATATAATCCTATTACCTAAGCCCCCCTGCTGCTGGTGTGGCCAGATATCCGAGCGGTGAGCAGCGGTGAGGAGCGGTCGACCCTGTCTCCGTCATTGATTGAATGAACGTGATTCATCGGTGATTCATCGCTCAGAACATACTTGGGCCACGTGATTCCGGACCGTAGTTAACTTGAAGAAGGGTCTAGACCCGAAATTTCACCCATTCCATCTCTCCAGAGATGCAGGCTGTCCCGCTGAGTTACTCCAGCATTTTGGGTCTATCTTCTACGAAACTTCACAGTTCAGTAACGAGGGTTCTTGTCCCACCATCTCCATGTCGCTGCAGATAATCCACCCGCTTTGCAGCGTGACCAACAGCTCTGTAGTAATAATTTATTTTCTTGCTTAATCAGTCTGGCAGCAACTAATAGACAGTCCTTCAACATTGTCCATCCCAGTTCCTCGAGGCGGACGTGTTGCTGCCACAGTCGGCAGGATTATAACCTGCGCGAGGAAAACCCAATTGATTTCAAGTACAGCGCCTTGACCATTGGGCCACAATCACCGCGCTGTCAATGTCTGCGCTCGAAGAAGAAAAACATTCCACAGGATATGGTCCTTGTGTCCTAGGACAAATTGGGACAGCGCAGATTCCATTAATTCAATGATTTAATTAAATTATACTATATTTTCACATGTACCTACTACGGTCAAATGGGAATGTGACGGGGAGTTAACCAGGAAATTGTGTAGACGAAGGAGGACGTAGGTTAATGTAAAACACCACATTTGACCGTAGTAGGTACATGTGAAAATATAGTATAAAAGTGGAGAAACGGCACTTCATATTTCGTTTGGGCATCCGACAACTCAGAGGTATGAACGGTAATTGCTTCAGCTTCCCCTCCCCGACCCCCACAGCTCAATGGACAGCGAAACATCACTCACTGACGTGCTCAATCCGTCTTACGCACGCTTTGATAGGGAGAACACTGATGTGCCTTCCCGAACTCCTGTATGCCCTGATCGTATTACAGTCATCGTCCTTCGGGGGGGGGGGGGGGGGGGGGGACACACACATCGGAAATCGTCTGGACCTGATGGTATAACCGGTCGTGTTTTCAAAACCTGTGAAGACCATCTGCGAACAGGGATTTTGCGAATATTTTTTAACTCTCATTACTGAGGTCTGAAGTTCCCACCTGCTTTAAGATATCAATAATATTGGTTACCAAGATGGATAAGGTGACGTGCCTCAACGACTATCGACCAATGACACCAATGTGCGCGGTGAAGAAGTGCTTTGTGAGGTTGGTTATGGCAACCAACCTATATATCAACTCCTACCCCAACAATAACCTTACCCATTGGCGTTTACCTACCGCCACAATAGGTCAACGGGCGATGCGAACTCACCGATGCTCCACCCTGCTCTGGACCACTTGGACAATAAAAACACATACGTCAGACTATTGATTGTAGACTACCAAACTTACGGAACTGGTTCTCGGCACGTGGATTCTCGACTTCCTCATCAACAGACCACAGTCTCTATAAATTGCAAAAACCCTTCTTTCCCAATAACAAGCATTACCTGAGCACCTCAGGATTGTGAGCTCAGACCCCTGCTCCAGCCATTATATACCTATGACTGTGTAGCCGGACACGGTGCGAACTCCATCGTCATGTTTGCCGATGCCACTACCGTTGTTGGAGGACCGATGGTGATAAGTCAGCGTAAGGAAGTGAGAACGATCGACCGATCAAATGGTGCCAGCACAACACCCTTGCCCAAATTCAATATCAGAATGACCAGCGAACTGTTTGTGGACTTTGGAAGAGGAAGGATGAGGACCCATAAACCTAACTATAACGACGGACGATGGTGAAAAGAGTCAAAAGCTTTAAATTCTTGGGCGTGCATATTTCTGAACATCTCTCTTGGACCCAGCACGCTGATGCAATTATAAGGAAAGCACACCAATGCCCTGCTTCTAAAGCAGATCATGGAGCTTCGGTATGTCAGAGAGGATTCTCTTGAACATCTACAGGTGCACAGTAAAGATAATATTAACTGTTTGCATCACGGCCTGGTTCGGGTACTTGAATGCCCAGGAGCAAATGAACGATGGGAGAGTCGGGGCCTCAACTACCTCCTCTGGCAACTTGTACCACATACCCACCAACGTTTGTGTGAAAAGGTTACCCCTCGGATTCCTATTAAATCTATTCCCCTTCACCTGGAACCTAAGTCCTCTAGTCCACGATTCCTCTAATCTGAGCAAGATAATCTGCATTTACCCGATCTATTACTCGCATGATTTTGTACACCTCCATCAGATCACCCCTCATCCTCCTGCGCTCCATGGAATAGAGATCCAGCCTACGAAACCTCTCCTTATATGACACAGAAATTCTAGTCCTGGCAAATTCCTCGTAAATATTTTCTAATCCCTTTCTCCGAACCCAAGCTTGGCAAAATCTTTCCGATAACATGGTGCCCAGAACTGAACTCAATATGCAAAATGCGGTCTCACCAACGGCTTATATTATTTGTTTGTTTTTGTGTGTGCAAATACACATGCACTGAACTTTTTTCTCTCATTTAGTATATTATTTACAGTGTACTATGTTTACATATTCTGATATGCTGCTGCAATAATACATTCATTGTTCTATCTACGATAATAAAACACACTGCCTCTCTTGTCACAAGGATCATGTTGCGTGGAAAATGTTCTTCATCGAGCGCAGACTTTGAGAGCGCGGTAGTCGTGGCGGAATTTTATGGCGATGGACCAGAAATCCTTTCTGTTTTTTCCCGCGCAGGTTCGAATGCTGCCGACCGCGGCATCAGCAAGTCAGCCCGAGGAACTAACCTGTGCATAAGTTTGAAGGACTGTTGACGGGGTACTCCCTGACTGAATATTCCGCAGAAATAAGTTAGGAAACATGTCCATACTGCAAAGCTTTTGCTCACGCTGGAAAGTCGGGGGATCATCTGCGGCGATCAAAGATGAATGGAATAAGGGCTGGTTTCTGTGCGGCAAAATTACTTTTATGAATCCAGCCCTGAATCTTGTGGCCCACGATGTGTGCTGAGCGATGATTCAACTCTCATTCGCTCAACAGCAGTGATTGTGGACCCACGCTGTTTCACCGGACGGAGCCGATGAATCGATGCTGCTCTCATATACTCATTGAGTCATATAGTGCGGAAATAGGCCCTTCAGCCGAAATAGAGCACACCAGGCCAACGTCGCAGTTAATCTAGTCCCACCTGCCTGGGTTTGGTCCATATCTCTCGAAACCTGTCCTATCCATGTACCTGTCCAACTGTGTCTTAACCTTCGAGATAGTCCCAGCGTCAACTGCCTCCTCTGACGGTACCCGGACGGGACGCCGAAGGACGAGAAGCCGACGCCAAGAAGCCAAAGCCAAGATGCCGAATGGACATCACGTCGAATACCCATGACGCCAAACTGATATGACGCCGAAAGGGGTCGCCGAAATGAAATTACGGAAAAGCGTCCACGTCTCCACGTCGCGGGGCTGCAAAACTGAACTTTCCTGAGCTAATTATGCTACTACCATCATTTGTTGCGATAAGTGATGGCTTCCACTGATTGCCCCCGGAAGCTTGCGACCTTTTCATGATGGACGATGACAGCGAGGTCAAAGTTTCTAACACGATGGATACAAAAAGAAGAAGTTGAACGGACATGAAGTCGAAAATGTATGACGCCGAACGGACACGAAGCCGAAATGATGAATGGGTATGAAACACTTTAAAAAATCTATAATTAAAAATCTGCGGCAAGATTTGCTGTACCTTGTTACATTTTAAAATAGTGAAATTGTTGTATCTTGTTACATTTTATATTAGTTAAATTGTTGCACTTGTACGTCTCTGGGGACGGGATTGTTCCGACACCTTGTAAGTCATCGGTAAAGGTCAGCTATTGATCAAGATCCCACGTCCATTACATCACTGCCTCGTGGCAATCGTATAAGCTTTGAGTCACTGCCACCATTTTACAAACGCAAGCTTAAGCCCCCCCCCCCCCCCCCCACCACCACAACCCTCCCGTCTCCCCGGCCAATAATGCAAATCACTTCTTCTGTGGCAATCGCAGCAGTTTGGAGTTACTGCCACCATTTTACAAACGGAAGCTGAAGTTCCCCCCCCCCCCCACTCTCCGGTCTCCCTCAGGCCAGCAATGTGTAGGACGTGGAGGTCTGGACCAATCGCTGACCGTGGTCGATGACTGACATGGTGTCGGACAAATCGCGTTCACGGAGACGACATGTCCGTTCGGCGACCTGTTCGCCGCGTCATGTCCCTTCGGCGTCTTGCCCGTTTGGCATAATTTCCGTCCGGCATCTAGGCTTTTCGACGTGATGTCCGTTCGGCATATTGGCTTCGGCTTCTTGGCATATTGGCTTATCGTCCTTTAGCATCCTGTCCGCACCCTCCTCTGGCAGACACAACATGCTGGAGACAATCATCTATGGAATGAAGGAATTGGAGACGTTTTGGGTCGAAATCCTTCTTCAGACAGATGTCAGGGGAGGGGATATGACAAAGAAAAAATGTAGACGGAGACAGTGGGACAAGTGGGAAGGAGGGAGTGAATGCAGAGAGAGATTAAAGGTCTCACCCTTCATCACTCCCCTTCCCAGTTCTTTGTCATCAGCAACCTTGCTAATTTTCAAGTATGTTCTCATCCAAATCATTTATGTAGATGACAAACAGTATCGGCCCCAGCGATGAATACTCAATGAGGACCTGGCCCATGTCCTGTGTCTCGACACAGCGGTGACCACCTTGATTCCTGAGAGGTCCCTCTCGCTCACTCTCCAGTTACCCTTTCCCGCCTTATGTATTGATACAGTCTTTTGGGATTGGCCTTAATACAACCAGCTGGAGCTATCTCATGTACCCCTTTGTGCCCTTCTGATTTCCTTTTTCAGTTTACTCCTTTTCTCCTTAGTCCCCGAAATTCCTCCTGAGATGCACTTGATTCCAGCTGTTATTATTTGTCTCATGCAACTTTCGTGTTTTTCACCAATGCCTCAAGTGCCCTTGTCAGCCAAACGCCCTTACGACTGCCTGTTTTGCCATTCACTCTATCAGGGACGGACATATCCTGAGCTTTTGTCAGCATACTTTTAAAAACATCCCAATTGGCTGATGATACTAGCTCCTCAAATAACCTACTCCAGTCAACTTGAGCTATACCTTCTCTCATACCCTCAAAGTTGACTTTACCCCAATTGAGCATTTTAACACATGGGCCCTCTCCGTCCCTATCTATAACTTTCTTAAACCTATTAAACAGTGGTTACTAGCTCCAAAAGTCTCGTCGACAAAGATTTTATTCACTTGGCCTTGCCAATTACCCTGGGATAGATCAAGTGTTGCACTCTCACGTGTGAGGGCCTCTACGTACTGCTTAAGAAAATATACCCCCAACAAGATGAGCATCCTTTTTTCGTTCCTCAGCTCCATCCATATCGCCTCACGAAACGGACCGTCCATAATGTCACTTCTGTCCAATGCCATGACATCCTCCTTAATCGATAAAGCCCCCACTCTCCTCTTTTATCCTGTCTCTCCTGGAGCCACCTGCACCAATGAGCTTTGAGCTGCAAATCCTGACAATTTCTTAACCACGTTTCAGCAATGGTTACAACTTCCCAGTAGCACGTACCTATCCATGCGCTAGGCTCACCTGCCTTACCCGTCAGGCCCCTTGCATTAATACACGTGTTGTTTAAACAAACCTCCCTACCTCGCAGCTCGATACAAAATTCTGGAGTAACTCAACAGGACAGGCAAAATTCTGTCCATTCTGTCGACTAATCTTTCTCTCACCACCCTTCATACCATTTTCTGACCTTTCACCTATCTCTGCCGTGTATGACTCGCACCCCCTGTTAATGAACTAACCAACATTTACCCCGCAACCCTTCTTGAATAGGAATGATCTTGCACTATATTTGCCTCCCTCTAGTTTCGTAAATTTAAAGTAGGGCTCCGGCAATTTCCTTTTTAGACAAACTGCCTAAAGAATAATTATTTACACAAAGGTGTCATTTGGAATCTGCGAAGGCTGCTGGGGAGACGTGTGAAGAACAGGGGATGTCTTGTCCTTTTTCAGTCCTGGGTGCGGGCGTGAGAGCAGAACTACAGGACAGAGATGAGGCACGGGTGAGGTATTGATTTATGACAGTGGTGGAATCCATGTGTATTGAAGGAATAGAGCATCTTCAATATCCTACAATAAACTCGGCTTGCCAGTAGATGCTGCAGAGTTGGAAACATCAAGAGGAGGCTATTGCAGTTTTTGAACACCGGGCGGGAGGAAGTGTGATCCAGACAAATCTGGGAATCAGTAGATTTCTTTTAGACGTCAGTCTAATGGCTGACAAAGATAGACACACAACGCTGGAGTAACTCGGCGGGGCAGGCAGTATCTCTGGAGAAAAGGAATGTGTGAAATTTCGGGTCGACGGAGTCGCTGGTGGAGTTCCACGGGGAGCTGCAGTAATGATATGGGTAGGCAGCAGCAGCGTCGGTCCTCCCGCGGAGACAGTAAAGGTCGGTGGCAGGTGCGGTGGCGCCCGATTGGTACCTGCAATCCGGGATGGGTCCGAACTGGGATATCTGGAACCGGGGCCGGAATCCCCGAAGTAGAATACGATGGCGCAGGCGAGCACCAGGAAAGTACACGTTACTGTGGTAGCGATTCTGGATTAAAATGTAGTAGTAGTCGAAGAGCAGGAGGAATCATAGAGGGGAGCAGCGAGAGAGGATGTTGCAGAATTCTCGTCGTAGCGAGGAGGAGAATTTCTCCAAAGTAGACATACATTCTATAGATTTCACAGTGTTGCACAGATGAAACGTGCAAGAAGGAACTGCGGATGTTGGTTTGAAACAAAGATAGACATAAAAAGCTGGAGTAACTCAGCAGAACAGGCAACATCTTGGGAGAGAATGTTTAGCGTTGCGGGGAAGAGCAACCTAGTTGCGGGTGCGTTGTCCCGCACCGACATCCATGCCGTCCATGAGGTGACTCCGGGTATTGATTATACTGCCCTGGCGGCTGCGCAGCGTGACGATGATGAATGAGGTGCTCGCCTACCGCAGCGCTATTTCTGGTTTGGTGTTGGAGGGTCTGCGGTTTGGTCCTGCTGGCGCCACGGTCCTCTGTGATGTGTCGATTGGTCAGCCGAAACCGATCCTCATTGCCGCTCGGTTTCGTCGGAGATTTCATCTCGTTCGTTGCTTGGCTCATTCATCCATCCGGGCGACGATTGCGTTCGTGGCGGCCAGGTTTACGTGGCATGGTCTGCATTAGCAGGTCAGTCACTGTGCCAGAACGTGTATCTCCTGTCAGACGACAAAGATCGAGCGTCGTGTCAGGACGCCCGTGCAGGGTTTTTTTCTGTGCCCCAGCGCCGTTTTGACCATATCCATGTTGATATTGTAGGTCCATTGCCCCAGTCTAGCGGGGTTACTCATCTGTTTACTCTCGTTGATCGCTTCACGCGATGTCCGGAGGATGTTCCGATTGCCGATACCTCTGCCGCTACGTACGATCGTGCCATCGCCGCGCATTGGATCGCTCGTTTTGGTGTGCCGGTGGACATTTCATCTGACAGGGCTGTAAAGTTCACCTCTAAGTTGTGGTCTGCCATGGCCCGGCAGTTGGGGACTCAGTTGCATCACACCACGGCCTACCATCCGTAATCCAACGGGTTGGTCGAGCATTTCCACCGTCTCGAGGCTGCTTTGAGAGGACGGCTTACAGGTCCAGATTGGGTCGATGAGTTACCGTGGGTGTTGTTGGGAATTCACACAGCCCCCAAGGAGGATCTGGCAATGTCTTCTGCTGAATTAGTGAAAGGTAATTAAATTACCCAAAACAAAATTAAACAGAATATTTCCAAATATGTCACCTATCTGTGATAAATGTCAATACCTAGAAGCCAAATTAACTCATACCTTGGTAAATTGAATAAAAATTAAAACATTTTGGATGGACATTTTTAAAATTGTTTCTGAAGTTGTTAATATTCAATTGGATCCCGATCTAAAATTAGTAATACTGGAAATATCAGAACAAAGTATAAAACTCAAATACATTTCCTTGATTACAGTATAATAACGGGTAAAAAAATTAATACTAAGATTTTGGAAAAACCCAACATACCCCACTATTAAAATGTGGATCACAGACATGTATGAGACCTTACTCTTGGAAATAATTAGACTTGTCTTAACTGACAAATCAGAACTATTTGCTAGAATATGATCTCCATTTATTGATTTTTTTTAGAGAGGTAAATTGGTTCAACACAGAAACTGGACTGAAACCTGAGCTCAGGATTGGATGAATAACTACGCCTTATAATCTACGGACCTATCTCCAAAATAGGCACGGGATTGCCTTTTCTTATGTACCGTCTGCCCTCAAGGATTGTCCATATGTGTTCCAGCGGTGGGATGCTCATCGAACGCCGTTGCAACGCCCGTATAAAGGTCTATTTCGGATGTTGCAGCACAGCATTTCGACTTTTGTGTTGGATGTGGGTTGAATGCCTGAGATTATATCGGTGGACATTCACCAGCCGGTGCAGGTGGCTCAGCCTCGCTGTCAAGGCATCCGCCGTCTCAGCCCCTGTCGCCCGTGCCTTTTGGGTGTCCAAATGCGGATCCTGTGGTTACGAGATGAGGCCGTTGCATTCGTCTGCCTACTAGTTTTTGTTCCTCCGGTTCTAAGGGGTTGGGGGTCGTGTGGCTTCATCTGGTGGTCGGGCTACTGGTTAATTGAACCCTCGTTCATCGTGTGATGAGAGGCACGTGACTGAGGGGCGGGGATTAGAAAGTAAGTCGAGGGTGTGCCTTGCTGCAGACACACGAAGTTACTCTGGGCTCAGTAACACTGCTCTTGTTTTGGAATTATTTCTTTGTTTAATAAAGCTTGTCCTTGAATTCACAATGTCTGACTACTTTATCGCGCTCTCATCCTACATTCCAGTGTATACAATCCCATGTTATGGTACTGATGGAAATGTTGACAAAACAAAATTAGAAGACTGTGTTCGTTAAACATAGACTTTGCGACCTGTCAAGACCTCTTTACAATTATATATTCAGAAGATAAAGACATGGCCATGCCTGAGGAACCACGAGGTGGCGATGAAAGACCAATTAGGCAACTTAAACTCACTAAAAAAGGCCAAGATCTAGCTCTGAAATAAATTAGGAAAGAGGAAATCTCAATATGGGAGCAAGCTAATGAGTCAATCGAGAGCTACAGAAAACTCATGTATCGAGAAGAAACAGATAATTCACAAGCTGCCTGCTTCAAAGAAACCGAGAAGGAGAGAAACGAATTATGGAAACAGGTTACCAGATTAATTGAGAAACAGAAGAAATTATTGGAATCAGAACAGAACGTGATCAAGGTGAAAACTAATATGAGCCAACTATTGAACCTCTTCCAGGAGGTTAGCAAGAATCAAGATGTACTGCTGTGATCACAGCTGTTTCGGAAGAACGCAGAAGACACACCCAATGGAAAGAAGACAGGTTGAAGATATTCAATGGTTTCAGGAGCAGAGGAGTGGTTATCTGACATTATGCCAAAACTTACGAGCTTAGTAGCTGGAAGTGCGAAGCAACAAGGTTCCAGAATGGAAGATGAAATTACACGACGAGATAATATCTCCAATGTATCTCCATGAGGATCAAGACATAAATCTGTTTCTTCAGCCAGTTCGGTATAAAGGGCTTTTGCTCGATTGGGAGTTGAAGCTGACCTAGCCGCTCTCTCCACAGTAGCGAAGGCTATGAAGATGAAACATTAAATTGAGCAGAAGAAAGAAGAGATAAGAAGACAAAAAGAACAGATGAGAGGACGAGAAGAACAGATGAAAGAAGAGATGAGACGAAAGGAAGAGGAGATGAGACAAGAAGAAGAAGAGCAGAGGCGACAAAAGGAACAACTGGAACTCGACACAAAAATGGTGGTTACCAAATCCAAGAAGAAGATACCGGAAAGTGAGGGTTCAAGATATAGCTCTAGGTCATCGAAGACGATGAGCTCTGCACCAAGAAGAAAAACTGTTCGAAGTGAATTAGCAGTTGTACCCATTCCACAATCGAGGACCACCGGATTGGATGGCTTTGAAAACCCATTGGAACAGATGAAGATGGGTGAAACTTCATCTCAGCAAATGGTTGCTAGATCGAAACAAATTACTAATGGAGCGTCTGTAGATGCTCGAGACAAACCGATAGCGGAACACGCTTGGCCGAGACCTGGTGCACAGACTCCAGCAAGCCAATTTGAATCACAAATGTTGTTTATCAACAGGTGGAGCCAAGCCAAGGTTATCAGGAATGGGTTATTGGCATTGGAGAAAAGTCAAACTGAATGCACAGCAGGACAAAATATCTCACCCATTCTACCACCAGCAGAAATTCCTACGTATGGCGGAGATCCTTTGCAGTATGAAGCTTTCGTAAGGGCATTAGTAGAAGTATCAGAAGCGAAAGTTACGGAAGAAAAGGAGCGCTTACGATTTCTGGTGAAGTACACAAGAGGAAGTGTTAAAGTACTTGTAGAAAATTATCAAAAGGAGCCAGGCAGCCAAAAGGCGAGAAAATTATTTAAAGAACGTTTTGGTAATGAACAGAGGATTGCTAACGCATACATGGAGGAGGCCCATGCTTGGAATTGAAATCAAGCCGGAAGATGGGGAGGCAGTGAGTTAATATGCAATGTTTCTGAGAGGTTGTTGCAGATCAATGAGAAATCACATGGAGGAAACGATTCTTCCATGTGATACTAGAATCATTATGAGCGAGTTGCCCAGAAAAATGAGAGAAAGATGGAGATATAAAGCAGGCAAAATAATGGATGAGAGGAACCAAGTAGCCAGGCTATCAGACCTAGTAGAATTCTTGGACAGGGAAGTACGGTACATGTTAGAGCCACACGACGGGACTATTAAAGATTGCAAACCGATTGCAACTAACAAAGGTTTTACCTTTTCCAAAACTGAAGAAATATCAGAACCTATGAGAAGCAGTTTTGCTATCACAACCAGACATGTGGAAAAGACTGATAGAAAGAAATGAAATGTGTCTACTAGCAAGCAAATGGTATTTGATTTGTTATGTAATGAAGTTGGTCACACCATATGATGGTGCCGAAGATTCAAGATGAAAGAATATGAAAACAAGATGGATTTCTTGAAGGAGAAGGGAATCTGTTATGGATGTTTGAAAAAGGGACATTTGGTGAGAGACGGTAAGAGTCCCATGATTTGTTATAAGTGCAGGCAATATAATCATGAAGCTCTTCACACTGAAGAAGAGCTACCAGAATATTGGGAAGAATTTAAACAAACGGATGTTAACCATATAACCATATAACCATATAACAATTACAGCACGGAAACAGGCCCTCTCGGCCCGTCCAGTCCGTGCCGAACATTTATTTTCCCCTAGTCCCATCTACCTGCAATGTTGAGCTATCAGAGCAAATAGAAGAGGATGTGGAACAGAAGAAGAAGGAATTCACTAGTGATCCAATCACCTCGCCTCAAGTAACTGCTTATATTGGGACCGGGGTTGAAACTTGTCACTTTTCTATCTCACCAGTACAGGTAAGGAACAGCAAAACGATTACAGTGTTGCAAGCTAGCTGCGGGGAAAATGTTCCCAATGTTGGGCGAGTCCAGAACCAGGGGCCACAGTCTTAGAATAAAGGGGAGTTCATTTGAGACTGAGGTGAGAAAAAAAACAGACAGTTGTGAATGTATGGAATTCTCTGCCACAGAGGGCACTGGAGGCCAAACCACTGGATGGATTTAAGAGCGAGTTAAATAGAACTCTAGGGGCTAATGGGGTCAAGGGATATGGGGAGAAGGCTGGCAAGAGTTATTGATATAGGACGATCAGCCATGATCACAATAAATGGCGGTGCTGGCTCGAAGGGCCGAATGGCCTCCTCCTGCACCTATTTTCTATGTTTCAAAACATATGCTTTTCTGGATCACGGAAGCTCGATTACCTCTTGCACAGAAAACCTGACGAGAAGTCTGAACATCGCAGGAGAAGAGTCTAAGATTCGATTACGTCCCATGACTAAAGAAAAAGAGAGCAGGGGCCATTACGTTAGGAGTATGGAGATATCCAGTTTGGATGAAGATAATTTCATACCAATATCTGAAGTGTTTACACATGGAACCATGCCTGTTGGTCGTCAAAATATACCAAGACATAAAGACTTGAAACAATGGCCTTACCTGAAGGATGTCAAGATATCTGAAATAAATTATAGTGCTGAGCTACTTATCGGAACGAATGTTTTGAAAGCATTGGAACCTATACAGATTGTTAGGAGCCAAGGCAATGGACCGTGTGCTAAGAAAACTCGACATGGATGGGTTATCTTTATTACTGCTTGAAAAGGAATAATGAAACCAGGAATCAGAGTAACTACCCAACTGTAAATGTTTCTGTTGAAGGCAAGGCTCTGTTGTGACTAGCACAAGAAGACACGTCACCACCGAGTTACAGTAAAGAGCCTTTTTATTTAGCAATCACTGCTTTTTATAATTAAAGGTCACCTGGCCTCAGTCTCGAGGCTCAGGCACGAGTTTCACGAGCTACTACTTTAGATTACAATATATTTATATTACATATATTACATTTCGTGCCCAGACGTCACATCTCCCTCTTTACTTTACATACTTCACCGGCACTGACATTTACATTTATATGTACAAGTTCCATATTGTACCAAGACATTGCATCTCCCTCTTCACTTTAAAGATCTTACATCTCCGCCTTTTTACTTTAATTCTCATCTCCCCTGATATCCACTTTAAATATAAACTCGAGCAAAGGGCCTCTCTCGATGCCTTCTGCTGCGACTGGGAGACTGGCTCCTCTGTTCATTTCTTACCCCGAGAGATTCTGCCTCCTCTGTCTAGGTATCTCACTCTTAAGGACCCTTCTGGGAAACAACTACTGGCTTCTGGGAGACTGGCTCCTCTGTCCAGCTTTCTTCCACCTGGGCGTCTGACTGCAGATGGTCCATCCACGGCTATCCAGGGGTCTTACCACTGCTACTCAGGTAATCCACAGGTATACAACACAGGTCTATCCACTGCTCTAGGGCTCTATCCTGGGCCACAGGTCGCCATCCTGGGCCACAGGGCTCCATCCTGGATCAGATGCTTCGATGTATCCTGACCTTACTCTCCCTTCAAACTAAAAAACAGACTCAAACTAAGTTTGGCCTCAATGAGGGAGAAGAGAAGAGAAAACAAACTGCGGTAATCACCTGTCCAGACAAAACACTGATTACCCCAAGATGCGAATACCCAGTTCTGTATCACTCTTACGTCTATTCCCCCCTTCTTATGGAAGAAATGATCCCGTATTATAACATTACAGTGTTTATCAGTAGAAAAGTACAAATGAACAACATCAGGGATGCGGCTGCCATTACTCCCTCTGGGAGACGCCCATTTCTTACATTTGATCATCATGTCAACAGCATTTCAACAGCATTTCAACAGCATTTCTACGGCATTTCAACAGCATTTCAACAGCATTTCTTCATCGTTTATTCAGCATTTCCACAGCATTTCTACACTTGAAAATTCTCAGCTGCTTTCTGCCAATTCGACTCCCGCAGCTCCGCTCCGTCGGGACTGCGTCCTGCTGCTTTGCTTCTTCTTGGCTCTCTCTTGCTACCAGGCACCGTTGCTCTGCTTACCGCTGGCTCTCTTTTCTCGCTGCCGGTCCCGCTGCTCTGCTCACCGTTGGCTCTCCGGCTCACCTAGTTACTGCCAGGCACCGCTGTATCACTGGCTCTCCTGCTCACCTGGTGGCTGCTCCTTGAGACCGCGCCTGCCATCCGGGCTTGGTATGCGCTGTGCCCCGTTCGCGGCCGTCTCTCTCTCTCTCTCTCCCTCTCTCTCTCTCTCTGGCTCTCTTTTTTTCTCGCGGCGGGTCCACCTTTTTATCTCGCGGCCGGCTTTTTTTTTCTCGTGGCGGGTCCACAGCCCAGTTCCGACCTTCCTTTACACTTTATCTCTCATCCATGGAGGCTGGATGCTTGATTCACTCTAATTCTTTCGTTTTTTACTTCGACACCATGTAACGGTTTCTGTTGAAGGCAAGGCTCAGTTGTGACTAGCACAAGGAGACACGTTCACCACCGAGTTAGAGTAAATAGCCTTTTTATTCAGCAATCGCTGCTGTTTATAATTAAAGGTCACCTGGCCTCAGTCTCGAGGCACACGCACGAGTTTCACAAGCTTCTACTCTAGATTACAATATATTTATATGACATATATTACATTTCGTGCCCAGACATCACACCAACCATTGCTGTTAATCAATTATCCACGGATAAATTAGAAAAGCCGGGGATGAAGCCATACAATCATAACTTTAATGAACGTCCCAGCAAGGAATCTGAAGAGATGTCGAATGAAGAGTTGAAGTTCATGGATATTATGAATTACTCAGTAAAAACTGACGGACACTATTGTGTGGACTTACCTTTCAAACAAGAAAGGGTTAGTTTGACGAATAATCGTCGTATGGCAGAGCAACGAACCCAGACTTTGAAACGTAAGTTTGACGAGAATGCTAAATTTCATGAAGTAAGAATCTATTTGAAGAATAATTTCGACAAGGATGATTGCTTAAGATTCATGTCTACTGAGCAGGAAGCAATTCTACCAGTAGAACATCTGACTTATCTTTACAATAAGAGAGGATTCACACTTTCTAAATGGATCAGCGACAATTGTTAAAGCATTCCACTAGATGATAGTGCCAAATAAACCAGAGAGTTGGATTTGGACAAAGACAATATGCCAATGGAAAGAGCATTGGGAGTTACTAATGTTGTACAACTGCAATACGTTAACGCGGAAGAAAATCCTGCGGATAAAGTTGCCAGAGAACTGACAGTGAACCGTTTCTTAAGAGAAAAGAGATGGATCAATGAACTAGAGTATCTCTGTAATCCAGATAGAGAAAGGCCAAAGCTTGAGATGGGATTTGAAATTTATGTTAATGTTCCGGAAATTAAACCAAACCTAACGGTGAACTTTATTACTAAAAATCCTGTTATTCTTTTGAAGGATTTTCACACGTCAACATTGCTGTTACAACACATTCATGCATTGATCGGACATGGAGGAAGACGTTTCATTCTATCAAAGATGTGGACTGTTATGTTTTGGGCTATGTACTGGGTATCATGCCTGTTTTAAGGGGTTGGTGCACACGGTGTGACTGAACTAAAACCAGTGTTTTAATAAGATTAATATTCAAGTTCTGCTTGCATCTAGAAGGCGAAAGTGAAGATGGAAGAGTCGATGAAGAATTCTGATTGCGGATATATAGCGCATGCTATTTTTTCCTCGTTAGCATAGTGTTTAGTTAGTCAACAACCAGCCAATAGAAAGGGTCGAGTCATGCAGACACCTTTGGATAATAATTGATCACAAACTCACCTTCCAACTAAACAGTGAAACTATCTTTTCTAAGTGTCAGCAGCGCCTCTTTTTTCCAGAGGAAACTCCGCATACTTCAGGTTCACCAGTCAGAACTGACAGCTTTTTACAAATGGTTCATTGAATCAGTAATAATCTTCAATATGTCGGCCTGGTTTGGGTCGCTATCCAACATCCAATGCAACCCATTAAACAAAATCATATCAATGAGCAGTAAAATAATCGGACTGGAGCAGGAACCACTGATCAGTATTTACAATAGAAGGACTAAACTAAAATGAACACTAATAGCCTCAGACACCACTCACTCACGGCACAGCCAATACAGTATTCTACCCTCAGGCCAGAGATACAGGTCATTCACATTCAGGACTAAGAGAGCCATGTCGAGTTTCGTGCCTACATCCATTAGCCTCATGAATAGTTGATCTATTTAATTATTCATTTATTGATATATACATTTTAAACATTATTTAAATGCGTTTATTGCCTATTCATCATGTATTGTGCTTTGCAAGTTTTATCTACTGACCACTGTTGGACTGCTGCTATGTGATGTGTGTGGTTTATTGGGTTGTGTTGCTGGGTATGTGAACTGTAGGCGCACTGATGTTCTGCACAAATGAAGTTCCTAACGGATAAATAAAGTGCATTTAATTTAATTGAATAGTATCCCCGCCCGTCACGCGGGATTCAATTTCCCGACGAGGAGCCACGGGGTTCAATTCCCTCATTTTTTGCTTTTGATATATGTTTGGCCTTCATGGCTACTTTGTTGATGTTTATTAGTAATTGCCTCGTTATATGCTCATAACAATATAACAATTAGGGGCCGGTATGTAGTGCCCATTTGGCTTGTTCTGCATGTCATTGATGATGGCATGTGTCTTTAAATTTTAGACTACCCATTAAATTGTGGATGGGATTTATGACGTATTTGTGGGTGTGCTTGGAGCTATGTCTCTTGCGCAGAAGTTTAGTTATTAGTTTAGTTTGGAAGGTTTACCTTTCGACCATGCGAAGTATAACGGAGATACGAGCAGCGTTCTAACGTTTAAAGCGATAAGGTGGAGTTCGATGAAGATTATAGTAACGACTCTGAAGAAGTTTGGATGTACCTTATTGTTTTCATCAACAATAAATAATTTATTAATCAAAAGACTGTTTTAGAAGACTTATCTGTGAAGAAGTTCTGAAGGTCTGTGATGGTGCGCTCGCATGCGTACGGAGACATTCCCCTTAACCATGCTGTCCATTTAGCGGCTGGAGCGACTAATCTCTTGAACGCTATATTACAGTTTCTGCTTTCATTGGACCTTTCAAACTGCATCACTTCACACTTGCTGGGATTAACGTCCATCTACCATTTCTCCGCCCATATCTGTAGATAATATATATCCCGTTGAATGCTCTGGCAACCATCCTTACTGGCGGCAACTAAACCAATCCTACTGTCTCTGCAAATGTATTCACCAACACATCTATCGTTATGTCCAAATAATTTATATATATGGAATGTTATGGCGCAGTCCCGACTGCAGTGAGCTCGAAACGCGAGAGTCACCAGAGAAAATGTGCGTTGTGTTCGGAATCTTCCCGAATATCCCCTCAGCAAGGCTGTATCTCCGCGCCGTTAGCGTTTAAATTCAGTGACCGAGTCCGTTACTTCGAGTCTATTAAACCGAGGCTGTTGCCGTCAGAGTTCCAGCAATATGCCGTCTCCCCCAGAGTGACTATGGTATTGTGTGAGGACGAATGAAACACTTTCAGAGAATGATCCCAGATTGGCCTCAGGGGCCCGTGACAGAAAGGTACAGGAATGGGAAGGGGAGTTATACCCCTGCGGTTCGAGAATCGCATCCAATGATAAGGAACAAACTTCCTTTCCCCTACCTCAATCCAGACCCAGCACTCCAGCGGGGTGCACTCCCATTTTTCCACTAACTCGCTGCAGAATTCCCACTCCTTTCCACCTCCTGCTGCACTAATTTCCCAGCCCTGAGTCCCCCAGTTTATCACCCCCCCCCCCCCCCCCCCATTCCCCGTCACCTCCCCTTGTCACCCATCTATATCCCTCCACCCGTTTTACATTTCACTTCTTATCTAATTCCCTTCTACGTCTTTTTTTACCTCCTGTAATGTCATAAGGAATAAGGGTCTAATTAGTCCATTCGTCGCCTGAAGTCTACTTCGCCATACAATCATGGCTGATCTATGAGCATAACCACATCCCCTGCCTTCTACCCATGACCTCTGACACCTGTACTAAACAAGATAATATCTATCTCTGCCTTAAAAATATCAACTGACTTGGCTCCACAGCGTCAGAATGCTACAGAATCACGACCCTCTGACTAAATACATTTCTCTTCACCTTCCTAATACGACGTCCTTTAAATCTGCGGCTGTGACCTCTAGTCCCAAACTCTCCCGTGGAAACATCCTCTCCACACCCACTCTATCCAATCCTTTCACTATTCTGCATGCTTCTATGAGATCCCACTCATTCTTCTACACTCCAGCGAGAACAGACCCAGTGTCGACAAACGTTCCTGATACATTAACCTATTCATTCCTGGGTTCATTCTTGTAAACGTCCTCTGGACCCTCTCAAGGGCCAGAACATCAGTTATGGTGTCCACAATTACTCAAAATATTCCATTTGCGGCCTTACCAGCGCCTATAAGATCCTCAACATTAAATCACTGTTTTTGTAGACAAGCCTTTTGAAATAAATGGTTTATTTACTACCGATTCGACGCAGATTCACTTTTTTGGAATCCTGCACCAGCGCCCCAAGTCCCTTTGCATCTTCGATTTCTAGATTCGCACCCCATTTAGAAAAATAGTCTACGCCTTTATTACTACTACCAAAATGAATGACACCACATTTTACAACATTGTATTCCATCTGCCACTTCCCTGCCCATTATCCCAATCTGTCCAAGTCCTCCTGCAGAGTATTGGCTTTCTCTACCCCTGCCCCTCCAGCTATTTTCTTATGATTCGCAAAACTTTTCCACAAAGCCTTCAATCCCCTCGTCCAAATCAATAATATACAACGTGAAGAGTAGCACCGACCCATGCAGAACTCCACTACTCAGTGGCAGCCAAACAGAAAAGGCCCCCTTTGTTGCCACGCCACTGCATCTTTCTTTTCCATTTTTCCCACCCTGCAACAATCAGTTTGAAGATGAGTTTCGAACCATAGAGCCGTGTGTCCATTCCCTCCACAGGTGTTTCTGACCTGCTGTGTTCCTGCAAAGCTTTGCTTTTCTAGAGATTCCAGCATCGGCAGTTCTTTGAGTTTCCATCGATGTAAAAAAGTAACTCTCGCGTTTGCTGCCGGCCCCTCTCCGTCCAGCCCGCCCGCCCTCCTCTGTTTGTCCCCGCCCCCTTGACACATTACATCTCCGCTACCACGGATGATGCGGCATTATCAGTGAGCTTCAGTAACTGGCGATCCAGTTGCACAGGGGAGCATCGAATGAGATATCAGTCGCGCTTTGCACCACTGCACTGTGAATGGGCGGATTATCCGGTCAATGCCGTACTTGGATGGCCAACACAGAGACAAAACTCAGCAGCATGAATACCGCCGCTGCTGGATATAAGTAATAACAAATTAAAGCCGAGAGGTTTCTGCGCAGATCACGCTGCGTCCCGTGAGTTGAGGAACAGGCAGGGCCGGATTTAGGTATAAGATAGACAAGCTTAAAGTTAGGGCTTCGAGATCTAGGGGGCCTACTCACCTCGCTGCGTCACCGGACCCGTCGAACCTCGCCGCCCCACCGACCATCTGCCCACCGGGACCTCCTAATCTTGGCCCGTTGACCCTCGCCACTCCACCGCCCTCCAGCAGCCCGCAGCCGTCGCCTTACCTGCAGCCTGGACTCAGCACTGGGCCTGATGTTTCCACGGTGCAGACTCCAACTCCCCTGAGTTTGACTACGCTGGGTCCTAGTGCTCGTCCACCTAAACCAGGTAACCTCAGTGGCTGTCTTCCCCATCCCCTTCAAATCATGTGCCCCCAGCTCTTCTCCACCCACACTACAGTCCTCATCCCTCCTACCCCCGGACCACCCCCTACCCCCCCCCCCCCCCAATAGACACCCCCTCGGCCTCAGTCCACTCACCTGCCTTCCTCCAGCCACAACCCCCATCCCTGCCGTGTGTTCACCATTCCTCCTGACCTCCCCCTCTCAGATACCGAACGGTCTGTCCTCAGCAGAGGCCTCACCTTTGTCCCCGTATGTTCCCACCTCAATGAGTTCCGCGCCCTCCGCGATTTGGAGCTCTTCTTCCGTCGCCTCCGCGGCTTGGACTTCCGAATCGGCCACTTCCTACCGGAGTCCGCGGCTCCCGAAGTCCATAGGCTGAGCTGGGTGCAGATTCACGCTGGCGGCCCTCGGCAAAGGGTTCCCAGGGCTCCGTGATATTAAAATCAGTGCGACCCGAGGCTGGGATCTCCGCAAACCACAGCTCCATGATAGAAACATAGAAACATAGAAAATAGGTGCAGGAGTAGGCCATTCGGCCCTTCGAGCCTGCACCGCCATTCAATGTGATCATGGCTGATCATCCAACTCAGTATCCCGTACCTGCCTTCTCTCCATACCCCCTGATCCATTTAGCCACAAGTGCCACATCTAACGCCCTCTTAAATATAGCCAATGAACTGGCCTCAACTACCTTCTGTGGCAGAGAATTCCAGAGACTCACGACTCTCTGTGTAAAGAATGTCTTCCTCATTTCGGTCCTAAAGGAATTCCCCCTTATCCTTAGACTGTGACCCCTTGTTCTGGACTCCCCCAACATCGGGAACAATCTTCCAGCATCTAGCTTGTCCAACCCCTTAAGAATTTTGTAAGTTTCTGTAAGATCCCCCCTCAATCTTCTAAATTCCAGCGAGTACAAGCCGAGTCTATCCAATCTTTCCTCATATGAAAGTCCTGACATCCCAGGATGTTGAAGCAGCAGGCCCAACACTCCAGAGCTTCAATCGGCGATCCAGGTAAGGCATCGCCTGCTCCGCGGTGAATCCAATATATATTTAAAACCAACTGTTTAATGACAACATACAGTAGGATCTAAAAGTGTCACACTGTCACTGTCGGGTAGTCATGGTCCTCTAGTCGTGGGGGTGGGGGATTAATAGGGTGGGGCCTCACAAGTGAAATAGCTTAGGGCCTCTCTTCGGCTAAATCCGGCCCTGGGAACAGGAAAGCCGTCCCGCAAGCCCGTCGGGTGGAGGACAGTGAACGCGGTTCGGCCGGCCAGCCTGCAGAATCACCCCTTGCCATCGCTGCCCGGGCGCCTGGTCACGATCCTGGAGCTCCGTCACTGACAGCCCGGCGGGAACTCCATCACCGCACGTAGCGCGGCGGTCCGAGCAGGCGCCCGTGCCCACCTTGTCCAGGGCATTTGGGGAACGGTAATAACCACCGTCTGCACATATTCAGAGACTGATTATAAAATTAGTGATTTAGGATTTGGGTGGTGAGGTGAGGAAACCCATGCACGCTGTCCGTCCAGCTGCTACCTGGTGTCAAAGGAGAAAGAGCATCGATCTGAAACATAGAAACATAGAACACAGTTTTTTTTAAATGCAAGAGGAGGCCTTTTGGCCCTTCGTGCAAGCAGCGCCATTCATTGTGATCATGGCTGATCATCCACAATCTGTAACCCGTGCATGTCTTCTCCCCATATCCCTTGATTCCACTAACCCCTGCCCATTTAATTCACCCAATCTATACGTAGATTAAAGTTACCCATTAAAACTGTTTTACCCTTGTTGCACGAATTTCTAATTTCCTGTTTGATGCCATCCCCAACTCCACTACTACTGTTAGATGGCCTGTACACAACTCTCACTAGCGTTTTCTGCCCCTTAGAGTTTCGCAGCTTTACACATATCGATTCCACATCCTCCAAGCTAATGTCCTTCATTTCTATTGCATTAATCTCCTCTCTCACCAGCAACGCTACCCCACCATCCTTTCCTTTCTGTCTATCCCTCCTGAATATTGAATATCCCTGGATGTTCAGCTCCCAGCCTTGGTCCCCCTGGAGCCATGTCTCCGTGATCCCAACTATAGCATAGTCATTAATAGCTATCTGCACATTCAACTTGACTGCACGTTTAACTTGACCAGAACTCGTCCACCTCATTACGAATGCTCCTTGCATTGAGACACAAAGCCTTCAGGCTTGTTTTTACAACACTCTTACTCCTTATACAATTATGTTGACAAGTGGTCCCTTTTGATTTTTGCCCTGGAAACCTACCCCCTCTTATTCTCTGTTTATTATTGTTTTCTTCTTTCCCCCCTACATGTTGGGTCTGAGTGCTTCCCTTCTCTGCCTCCTGCCTCAGACCCTGTCTACTGGCTTTAACTATTTGAGTCCCTCCCCCCAACCGTTCTAGTTTAAAGTCCCCCCGGTAGCCTTTGCAAATTCCCCTGCCAGGATACTGGTCCCCCTCGGGTTCAAGTGCAACCCGTCATTATTATACAGGTCACTCCTTCCCCAAAATAGGTTCCATTGATCCAGAAACTTGAATCCCTGCCCTCTGCACCAGTCCTTCAGCCAGGCATTTATCCTCCACCTTGCTCCATTCCTACTCTCACTGTCGCGTGGCACAGGAAGTCATCCTGAGATTGTTATGTTTGCGGTTCTTTTCCTTAACTCTCTTCCTAACTCCCTAAATTCGCCTTTCAGGACCTCTTCTCTTTTTTTATCTATGTCATTGATACCAATATGTACCACGACCTCAGGTCCTCTCCCTCCCTTTTCAGGATACCTTGGACACGTTCAGACACATCCTGGACCCTGGCACCAGGGAGGCAAACTACCATCCGGGTCTCTGGACTGCATCCACAGAATCGCCAATCTGACCCCCTAACTATCAGAGTCCCCTATTACTAATGCTCTTCTGTTCTTTTCCTTACCCTTCTGAGCAACAGGACCGGTGTCTCTACCGCAGGCAAGGTCGCCGTTGCTACCCCCAGGTAGGCTGTCCCCCGAACAGCACTCAAACAGGAGTACTTATTTCCAAGGCGTACAGCCACTGGTGTACTCTCTAGCGCCCGCCTCTGCCCCTTGCCTCTCCTAACCGTGACCCACGTGTCTGCCTCCTGTGGTTTCGGAGAGACTACCTCCCTGTAACTCCTCTCTATGCCCTCCGCACTCTCCCTGACCAGACGGAGGTCATCGAGCTGCTGCTCCAGGTTCCTAACACACTCATTTAGGAGCCCCATCTCGACACACCTGGCGCAGATGTGGACGTCTGGCGGGCTACCCGACTCCATCACCTCCCATATCTGGCATCCAGAACAGTAAGCTGCCCTGGCACTCATACTTCCCTTACCCTAGATACAACACAAAATACAATATACCGTACAAAAATAGAATACAAAATACAAAGTACAGTACACTACAAACTGCTGGAATCTGACTGCCAATCAGCTGCGTACTCAAGTCCACCAATCAGCGGCTTCCTCAAGCCCAGTTAATTGAATAGAATGTTACGGATTTCAGTCGTTCCTCCCTCACCAACGGCTCCTGGGCCTCCGTAAAAACAAAGCCCCGCGCTCGGGTTTCAGCTTACCGCTCGGACGTCGCTCCTCCCTCACCAACAGCCCCCGGTCTTCACTCTGGTAGGCTCCAGTACCATCTTGCTCCAAGAATCCATCTCGACAAACTCCCTTTCTTGGGGTCCAGAACCAACCTGATTTCCCCACTCTACCTGCATATTGAAATGTCCCTAACCATAGTGGCATTACCTTTGTCATATGCCAATTTGAACTCATGCTGCAACTTGCACCCTATATCCAGGTTGCTGTTTGGGGGCCTGTAGATAATTGCCATTAGAGTATTTTTATCTTTACAATTCCTCATTTCTATCCACAACGACTCTACATCGTCAGTCCATATGTCACCCCTCGCAAGGAACTGAATTTAATCCCTCACCAAATAATCAGGGTATACATCCTATAGAAATGGCAGGCACCTACTCGGCCAACCTGCCTGTCCTTTCTATAGGATTTATAACCCTGAATATTCAGATCCGTGTCCTCACCCACCTGCAGCCGTGTCTCTGTAATCCCCACAGTCATATCTACCAATCCCTAACTGAGCCTCAAACGCATCCACTTTACTTCTTATACTTCGCGCATTCATATATAATAAATGTAATCCATTAATCACCTCACCTTTTACATCGATTCCTTTTTCACCAGGCCGTACTCTCCTGTCCCTTCGTGAGCATTCTGCCCTGTTAATTCTGGTGTCTTTATTAACTTCTCCTATACTCCCTTTCCATTTAACGCCATCCTTGCATTTCCAATTAGTATCCTGCCTCCATTATTTAGTTTACACCCACCCGCGTAGCAAACTTTGACTGTTTCTTTTTTTTTGGGGGGGGGGGGGGCACGTCCCTCTAATGTTTTGAGAGGTGGGGGACAATCCATCCCATGTTTTGTAATCCGGATTTTGAAATTCGGTGAAAAAAATCTATTAAAGTCTCCGCTTTCCGCGAGACAGTGGGGGTGTCACGGTTAATCGCTTGTTAAATGTCAAGGATGAAATCATCGATGTATCATTAATTGTGTTGTGACCTTCAAATATTACTGAAGGTATTCACGAAGAATTTCATAAAGCTCACTGACGCGGGTACAGTTACCATTTGAACTAATTGGATGTTTGGTGGATGGGAAAGATTTAAATGGATGTCGGATTTAAACTGGTCAGCTCATTAAGGGCTCAGCTCGAACGGGTTTCCTGGCTGGCTTGCTGGTAAGTCCCTCATTCACGGTTATTCACTTAATTTAGTATGTTTTTTCCCCATCTCTCTCTGTCTCCCCCCTCCAAGGTTGGCTCTTCTGTTTGCCTTTATTAGCTTCAGTTTTATTTATTCGAGTGTTATTTATCACATAGTAGCTTTTGAAAGATTCAAGCGGGAATCAGACGATTTTTAAGGGCTGAATCGGCCCGTTGGCGGCGCCTTTCATCGCCCGGTGCAGCTTAAAATCAAACTGCTGCGTCGAGGCGAGCGAGGCTCCCGATGTTGAAGCCCTGCGCGGGCACCAAGAAAGTGAGTCCCTCCCCCCAACTTGTGTCTCCCCTCCCCCCATGTTTTCATAGCGATTTTCAACGAATCTGCCTGGTCTGTTGTGCGTTTCCGGCGCTTTCCAGCTTTGGTTTAGGATCAGTACTGCTGCCGTGACACTGCAATCAGCTCTGTCTCAGTTTGTACATGAACTCACCGATTATTTCAGGTGAATTATCTTCTTCGAGCGCAGGCATTTGCAGCGGAGTGGTCGTGGCCGAGTGGTTAAGGCGATGGACTAGAAATCCATTGGGGTTTCCCCGCGCAGGTTCGAATCCTGCCGATTACGGCGGTTGCAGGTCTGCCCGTTTGAACAGACCTGTGCACAATTTTGACGGGATGTTCACTAATTGCTGTCAGAATTCATATTCCGCGAAAAATATGTACCTATTTACCGGAAATAGGTAAATAAATTGACCTACTTACCGGCGCAACTATTTTGGTCACTCCAGTATGTCGATTAATTATCTGCTGCGACATGGAACAAATGGCTTCGTTACTCAGCTGTATATTCCCCAAGTTGGCTCCGGTCCTGAATACTGCGGCCCAGATTATGTGCTGAGCGATAATTCACCTCTCATTCACTGAACGCCAGAGAGTGTCGACCCACGCTGCTACACCTGTGCTCACTGGACATACCCGGTGAATTGTTGCGGCAACCCCCATCACATGTGAAGTTCTCTCTCCGCTGAGAGTACGACTTGTTTTCACACCTTACATTGTTGTTCAACCCTTCAACATCTCGAACTTCCCTCTCCCCTGACTCTCAGTCTGAAGAAGTGTCTCTGCCCAAAACGTCACGCATTCCTTCTCTCCAGAAATGCTGCCTGTCCCTTAGTTACTTCAGCATTGTGTGTCTACCACATGAGTACACTTTCTCGGGTTGGGGGCGGATCAGTATTCAGGAAGCTAAGTGTTTCCAGAATGTTCAGCTTAATGAGGATCGTGGCCTTCTGACCATGTGAACGTTAAGGGGGCGTGGTATAAGGATACTTTATCCACTGAATATAAAACAAATTACTGTATGTGTAAGCGTTGAGAATATTGGATGGGATCATGCACTATATGGGGGAGGATCTGAATAATATTTATTTTAGAAAAAAAAAATTCTGGCCAAATCTTTGATGCCGTTTATGAAAAGCAGTGTCCCCGGTCACCGCTTCCCAGCCAGGAAATCGTCCGTTTATTCCGTTTTCCGTCCAGTTGTCTCTGTGGCGCAATCGGTCAGCGCGTTCGGCTGTTAACCGAAAGGTTGGTGGTTCGAGCCCACCCAGGGACGCTAGGTATTTTTTGTTGTGCATGTCCTTGGCAGCTGAGCAAATCTGCTCTCCAAAGGCTGGCGCTCTCTGCTGTTCCTCAATCCGCTGATTGGGTGTCTTCCTGCGGCGTCTCATTTCCTTTCATTCAAATGTTCCTCTTTTCAATAAAGAACATCACAGGAACTGAAGACGTTTCTCGAACCGAAACGTCGCCCATTCCTTCTCGCCAGAGATGCTACCTGTCCCGCTGTGTTATTCAAACTTTTGGTGTCTATCCCTGGAACTAGCGGATTGGATTCTCCGCTGAACTGCCGCTGGACAGTTTTAAGAAGTTACAGCGAGACGTTTGGACACAAAAGGCGCCGAGAGGTATGGGGATGGAGGGGAACAGTGGACTGTGTTGGGATGATCAGCTGAGATCATGTTGAATGGTGGTGGAAACTCGTGTGGGCGCGTGGCCTGCTCCAGCTATTTTCAATGTCGATGTTGTTCCTCACGCAGTCCGGGATGTAGCTTTGCAGAAGGGCGCACGTTTTGCGTGTTGGAGGCCCCAGGTTCAATTCCCGTCACTTCCACCTGGTAACTTTACAAAAGTTGGGAACATTCCCGAAAGCGGTGTATTAAGAAATTCTGACTTTAAAATGCAGACTCGACTTTGCCCGGAAATCTAGAGAACTGGGAAAGTTTCGGAGGTATAAATCCCCATCGATTTGCACGTTTATATTTTATTTCGTTCAATGCCAGGACCTGGGAACCGCGAGGAAGTATACGGGACATCAGTGAGCACAAGGATATTAACCCAGGTGTAGAATCCTGGGAACGTGGCGAAGTAGTGAGACAGGGATAACAACACTGATGAGCACTCTAAGAAAACGAGGAAAGACAGTGAGAAATACAAAAGGGGAAGGATATTTAAGGAAAATAAAAGAAACAAGATACCGAAAAGGCTGGAATATCGAACAACTATTAAACTGTTCCAGGGTTCAACAATTCAAGCCCATGTTTGGAACTAAGGCTATTGAAGGAAAGTAAGTCACACTCGCAAAAATGAGGCCAGCAAGGGAAACGATACAACGTTTGAAAGCAAAAGACAACGAAATAGCTCAGGGAATGCCCGATGTCATAACAGCGCAACAAGCTGCACTTGATTGTTTGTTCCCAGACAGCAGCGTGACACAGCGGGAGCGTGCTGGGCCCAACTCATATAGATCGAAACCATCCTCTCATTTTTGATTTGCTTCTGCAACTATTTACCTTTCACGCATTTCCCAACAGAAATCAAATTTATTTTACACTAGATTAAGTGGGACCCGTTGGGTCCCTGTCACACGGGAGGCCTGGTCTCGCAATATTCCACCACTCACCCATAGCCCGCAACGGCGCAGGTGCAGCTCATTTCCCCTCATCTCCAGCACTCCCACTCCCTCCTCTTCATCCTCCCTCTCCTTCCCCCTCTGCTCCTCCGCTCTCAAATCCCTCCCTCACCTACTTCTCCCTCTACTTTACCTTAGCGTCACTCCCTCCCTCCCTCCAAAACGCTTCTTCCCTCCCATATCCCTCTAACCCCACCTCCCACACTCCTCACCTCCGCCTATCCCCCCACTATCCCTCCTGACCTTGCCCACTGCCCTCCTCTCCCTATAATTCCCAACTCCCTACCTCCCCCACTCCCCCACTCAAAAGTGAACAATGAGGAATTTAAAACTTTGCAAAAAAACTGGGGAAATATTTATTCAACCTGCAACCAGATAAAAGAGCCATGAAAGAGAACTGGGTTTGGCTGCGAGACTCTTTAAATCAAAGATCCTACAGGATCTTTGCTTCAAATGACATTGATCCGCACACAAAATCTGGATTGCCCCCAACTGCGCAGGCGCGACTGCGGACCGGTCGGATTCCCTTTGCGACGCCAGTAAAGACGCGCACGGGAACTCTCCCCCAACTGCGCTGTTTTTAGTTTAAAAAAAAAACGTTAATAACTTTTAAAATATGCCATCGATCTGAACAAAACTCGTTTCATTTATATCACAGGATAATGTGAGTAGGGTGGTGCAAACAATGTACCGCTATCGTGCACGGTTTTCCCACAAATACAAATCAAGATGAGAGATTTTGTGATGTATAGATAGATATAGATATATCGTTGTAGGTAGATACGTAGAGCACACTGTAAAGGATAGATTGATGGCACCAATCTGGAATACACTTGGAGTGATTGGAGCGGTGTGAGTGTAAAGGAGAGGCGCAGGGGATCCACCAGAACGTTGCATCTGGTGGTGCGGATCATCCAAGGGGCGAGTCTGGACAGACACGTTTATTTTCCTGGAACAAAGGAAGCTGAGGCGGACCTGATCGGGATTTACCCAATAATGAGGGTATACGAGAGTAGAACATTAGTTCTCATAATCCTCACAATCTAGCCGCCCGGAAGCTAGAAGGTATCAAAAGTAGTACCATTTACACGATTGTGGTGTAGGCATCTGGATCCTACCGCCTGTGGGAGGCCGGTGGATCCAGGTACTATCACAATGTTTAAGAAATGCTAGATAAAGTGGGACCAGTTGGGTCACACGGGAGGCCCCCACGTAACCCATCCCCCGACGCACTATTCCACCACTCACCCGTTCCCGCATCGCAATATTCCACCACTCACCCATAGCCCCTAACTGCGGAGGCGTGCCTCATTTCCCTTCTTACCCGAGCACCCGAGAATTATCTTCTTCGAGCGCAGGCATTTGCAGCGCAGTGGTCGTGGCCGAGTGGTTAAGGCGATGGACTAGAAATCCATTGGGGTTTCCCCGCGCAGGTTCGAATCCTGCCGATTACGGCGGTAGCAGGTCCGCTCATTTGAACCGACCTGTGCATAATTTTGACGGGATGTTCACTAACTGCTCTCAGAATTCATATTCCGCGGAAATAGGTAAATAAATATGTTAAAGAAGGAACTGCAGATGCTGGGGGAATCGAGGGTACACAAAAAGCTGGAGAAACTCAGCGGGTGCAGCAGCATCTAAGGAGCGAAGGAGATAGGCGACGTTCCGGGTCGAGACCCTTCTTCAGACTGCTGGTAAATAAATATGTCCAAGCGCAAAGATTTTGGTCACGCCGGTAAGTCGATTAATTATCTGCTGCGACATGGAACAAATGGCTTCGTTACTCAGCTGTATATTTGCCTAAATGGCTCCGGTCCTGAATACTGCGGCCCAGAGTATGTGCTGAGCGATAATTCACCTCTCATTCACTGAACGCCAGAGAGTGTCGACCCACACTGCTACACGTGTGCTCACTGGACTTGTTGAATTGTTGCGGCAAACCCCATCACATGTGAAGTTCTCCTCCTCTCACCGCTGAGAGTACGACAACAACCTTTCCCGCTGCTCCTCCTCTCTGGTTATCTGTTGTTTTCACACCTTACATTGTTGTTCAACCCTTCACCATCTCGAACTTCCCTCTCCCCTAACTCTCAGTCTGAAGAAGTGTCTCTACCCAAAACGGCACCAAGCCCTTCTCTCCAGAAATGCTGCCTGTCCCTTAGTTACTTCAGCATTTTGTCTGGACCACATGAGTACACTTTCTCGGGTTAGGGGCGGATCTGTAACACAGGAAGCTAAGTGTTTCCAGAATGTTCTGCTTAATGAGGACCGTGACCTTCTGACTATGTAAACGTTAAGGGGGCGTGGTATAAGGATACTTTATCCACAGAATATAAAACAAATTACTGTATGTGTAAGCGTTGAGAATATTGGATGGGATCCTTCACTATATGGGGGGGGGGGGGCTGAATAATATTTATTTTTGAAAAAAAATATTTCTCGCCCAAATCTTTGATGGCGTTTATGAAAAGCAGTGTCCCAACCGTGTCCCTGGTCTCCGCTTCCCAGCCAGGGAATCGTCCGTTTATTCCGCTTTCCGTCCAGTAGTCTCTGTGGCGCAATCGGTCAGCGCGTTCGGCTGTTAACCGAAAGGTTGGTGGTTCGAGCCCACCCAGGGACGCTGGCGATCTGATATGTTTTGTTGTGCATGTCCTTGGCAGCTGAGCAAATCTGCTCTCTCCACAGGCTGGCGCTCTCTGCTGTTCCTCAATCCGCTGATTGGGTGTCTTCCTGCGGCGTCTCATTTCCTTTCATTCAAATGTTCCTCTTTTCAATAAACAACATTACAGGAACTGAAGGCGTTTCCCGACCCGAAACGTCGCCCATCCCTTCTCGCCAGAGATGTTACCTGTCCCGCTGAGTTATTCAAACTTTTTGTGTCTATCCCTGGAACTAGCGGATTGGATTCTCCGCTGAACTGCCGCTGGACAGTTTTAAGAAGGTTCAGCGAGACGTTTGGACACAAAAGGCGCCGAGAGGTATGGGGAGGGAGGGGAACAGTGGACTGTGTTGGGATGATCAGCTGAGATCATGTTGAATGGTGGTGGAAACTCGTGTGGGCGCGTGGCCTGCTCCAGCTATTTTCAATGTTGTTCTCACCGAGTCCGGGATGTAGCTTTGCAGAAGGGCGCACGTTTTGCGTGATTGAGGCCCCAGGTTCAATTCCCGTCACTTCCACCTGGTGACTTTACAAAAGTTGGGAACATTCCCGAAAGCGGTGTATTAAGAAATTCTGACTTTAAAATGCAGACTCGACTTTGCCCGGAGTCCAAGAGAACTGGGAAAGTTTCGGAGATATAAATCCTCATCGATTTGCACGTTTATATTTTATTTCGTTCAATGCCAGGACCTGGGAACCGCGAGCAAGTATACGCGACATCAGTGAGCACAAGGATATTAACCCAGGTGTAGAAACCTGGGAACATGGCGAAGTAGTGAGACAGGGATAACAACACTGATGAGTACTCTACGAAAATGAGGAAAGACAGTGAGAAATACAATAGGGAAGGATATTTAAGGAAAATAAAAGAAACAAGATAGCGAAAAGGCTGGCAGATCGAACAACTATTAAACTGTTCCAGGGTTCAACAATTCAAGCCCATGTTTCGAACCAAGGCTATTGAAGGAAAGTAAGTCACACTCGCAAAAATGAGACCAGGAAGGGAAACGATACAACATTGGAAAGCAAAAGACAACGAAATAGCTCAGGGAATGCCCGATGTCACAACAGCGCAAAAAGCTGCACTTGTTTGTTTGTTCCCAGACAGCAGCGTGACACAGCGGGAGCGTGCTGGGCCCAACTCATATAGATCGAAACCATCCTCTCATTTTTGATTTGCTTCTGCAACTATTTACCTTTCACGCATTTCCCAACAGAAATCAAATTTATTTTACACTAGATTAAGTGGGACCCGTTGGGTCCCTATCACACTAGAGGCCTGGTCTCGCAATATTCCACCACTCACCCATAGCCCGCAACTGCGCATGCGCAGCTCATTTCTCCTCATCTCCAGCACTCCCTCTCCCTCCTCTTCATCCTCCCTCTCCTTCCCCCTCTGCTCCTTCCCTCTCAAATCCCTCCCTCACCTACTTATCCCTCTACTTTACCTTACCGTCACTCCCTCCCTCCCTCCAAAACGCTTCTCCCCTCCCATATCCCTCTAACCCCACCTCCCACACTCCTCACCTCCGCCTATCCCCCCACTATCCCTCCTGACCTTGCCCACTGCCCTCCTCTCCCTATATTCCCCACTCCCTACCTCTCCCACTCC
Organism: Raja brachyura; assembly: GCA_963514005.1. Next base: position 3,796,714 of record OY740818.1, read on the forward strand.
CCCTCCTCTCCCTTTATCCCCACTCCTACCCACTCTCCCTCCTCATCTCCCTCTTCTTTCTCCTCTCCTCCTCCCCTCCTCCAATCACTCACCTATCCCTTCCTCTACTTTCCCCTACCCTTAGTCACTCCCTTCTTCCCTCCATAACCCCTCTCCCCTCCCTACCCCCTCCTGTCCATCAATCCCCCCAACCCCCACACTCATCACCTCCCTATCCCCATCACTATCCAAAAGTGAACAATGAGGAATTTAAAAATTTGCAAAAAAACTGGGGAAATATTTATTCAACCTGCAACCAGATAAAAGAGCCATGAAAGAGAACTGGGTGTGGCTGAGAAACTCTTTAAATCAAATTTGCTTCAAACGACATTGATCCGCACACAAAATCTGGATTGCCCCCAACTGCGCAGGCGCGACTGCGGACCGGTCGGGTGCCCTTTGCGACGCCAGTAAAGACGCGCACGGGAACTCTCCCCCAACTGCGCTGTTTTTAGTTTTTAAAAAAAACCTTAATAACTTTTAAAATATGCCATCGATCTGAACAAAACTCATTTCATTTATATCACAGGAAAATGTGAGTAGGGTGGTGCAAACAATGTACCGCTATCGTGCACGGTTTTTCCACAAATACAAATCAAGATGAGAGATTTTGTGATGTATAGATAGATATAGATATATCGTTGTAGGTAGATACGTAGAGCACACTGTAAAGGATAGATTGATGGCACCAATCTGGAATACACTTGGAGTGATTGGAGCGGTGTGAGTGTAAAGGGGAGGCGCAGGGGATCCACCAGAACGTTGCATCTGGTGGTGCGGATCATCCAAGGGGCGAGTCTGGAGAGACATGTTTATTTTCCTGGAACAAAGGAAGTTGAGGCGGACCTGATCGGGATTTACCCAATAATGAGGGTATTCGAGAGTAGAACATTAGCTCTCATAATCCTCACAGTCTATCCGCCCGGAAGCTAGAAAATATCAAAAGTAGTACTGTTTACACGATTGTGGTATATGGTATCTGGATCCTACCGCCTGTGGGAGGCCGATGGATCCAGGTACTATCACAATGTTTAAGAAATGCTGGATAAAGTGGGACCCGTTGGGTCACACGGGAGGCCCCCATGTAACCCATCCCCCGACGCACTATTCCACCACTCACCCGTTCCCCCAACGCAATATTCCACCACTCACCCATAGCCCCTAACTGCGGAGGCGTGCCTGATTTCCCTTCTTACCCGAGCACCCGAGAATTATCTTCTTCGACCGCAGGCATTTGCAGCGCAGTGGTCGTGGCCGAGTGGTTAAGGCGATGGACTAGAAATCCATTGGGGTATCCCCACGCAGGTTCGAATCCTGCCGATTACGGCGGTAGCAGGTCCGCTCGTTTGAACCGACCTGTGCATAATTTTGACGGGATGTTCACTAACTGCTCTCAGAATTCATATTCCTCGGAAATAGGTAAATAAATATGTTAAAGAAGGAACTGCAAATGCTGGAGAATCGAGGGTACACAAAAAGCTGGAGAAACTCAGCGGGTGCGGCAGCATCTAAGGAGCGAAGGAGATAGGCGACGTTCCGGGTCGAGACCCTTCTTCAGACTGCTGGTAAGTAAATATGTCCGAAGCGCAAAGATGTTGGTCACGCCGGTAAGTCGATTAATTATCTGCTGCGACATGGAACAAATGGCTTCATTACTCAGCTGTATATTTGCCTAATTGGCTCCGGTCCTGAATACTGCGGCCCAGAGTATGTGCTGAGCGATAATTCACCTCTCATTTACTGAACGTCAGAGAGTGTCGACCCACACTGCGACACCTGTGCTCACTGGGCATACCCGTTGAATTGTTGCGGCAACCCCCATCACATGTCAAGTTCTCCTCTCTCCGCTCAGAGTACGACAACAACCTCTCCGGCTGTTCCACCTCTCCGATTATCTGTTGTTTTCACACCTTACATTGTTGTTGAACCCTTCAACATCTCGAACTTCCCTCTCCCCTGACTCTCAGTCCGAAGAAGTGTATCTGCCCAAAACGGCACCCACCCCTTCTCTCCAGAAATGCTGCCTGTCGCTTAGTTACTTCAGCATTTTGTGTCTACCACATGAGTACACTTTCTCGGGTTGGGGGCGGATCTTTAACACAGGAAGCTAAGTGTTTCCAGAATGCTCTGCTTAATGAGGAACGTGACCTTCTGACCATGTGAACATTAAGGGGGCGTGGTATAAGGATACTTTATCCACAGGATATTAAACAAATTACTGTATGTGTAAGCGTTGAGAATATTGGATGGGATCCTACACTATATGGGGGAGGGTCTGAATAATATTTATTTTAGAAAAAAAAAAATTCTGGCCAAATCTTTGATGCCGTTTATGAAAAGCAGTGTCGCAACCGTGTCCCTGGTCTCCGCTTCCCAGCCAGGGAATCGTCCGTTTATTCCGCTTTCCGTCCAGTTGTCTCTGTGGCGCAATCGGTCAGCGCGTTCGGCTGTTAACCGAAAGGTTGGTGGTTCAATCCCACCCAGGGACGCTGGCGATCTGATATTTTTTACTGTACATATCCTTGGCAGCTGAGCAAATCTGCTCTCTCCACAGGCTGGCGCTCTCTGCTGTCGCCTCAATCCGCTGATTGGGTGTCTTCCTGCGGCGTCTCATTTCCTTTCATTCAAATGTTCCTCTTTTCAATAAACAACATCACAGGAACTGAAGATGTTTCTCGACGCGAAACGTCGCACATTCCTTCTCGCCAGAGATGCCACCTGTCCCGCTGAGTTATTCACACTTTTTGTGTCTATCCCTGGAACTAGCGGATTGGATTCTCGGCTGAACAGCCGCTGAACAGTTTTAAGAAGTTTCAGCGAGACGTTTGGACACAAAAGGCGCCGAGAGGTATGGGGAGGGAGGGGAACAGTGCACTGTGTAGGGTTGATCATCTCAGATCATGTTGAATGGTGGTGGAAACTCGTGTGGGCGCGTGGCCTGCTCCAGCTATTTTCAATGTCGATGTTGTTCTCACGGAGTCCGGGATGTAGCTTTGCAGAAGGGCGCACGTTTTGCGTGTTTGAGGCCCCAGCTTCAATTCCCGTCACTTTACAAAAGTAGGGAACATTCCCGAAAACGGTATATGAAGAAATTCTGACTTTAAAATGCATACTCGACTTTGCCGGAATCCAAGAGAACTGGGAAAGTTTCGGAGGTATAAATCCCCGTCGATTTGCCCGTTTATATTTTATTTCGTTCAATGTCAGGACCTGGGAACCGCGAGCAAGTATACGCGACAGCAGTGAGCACAAGGATATTAACCCAGGTGTAGAATCCTGGGAACATGGCGAAGTAGTGAGACAGGGAAAACAACACTGATGAGCACTGTAAGAAAATGAGGAAAGACAGTGAGAAATACAAAAGAGGAAGGATATTTAAGGAAAATAAAAGATACAAGATTCCGAAAAGGCTGGAATATCGAACAACTATTAAACTGTTCCAGGGTTCAACAATTCAAGCCCATGTTTCACGGGAGGCCCCCACGTAACCCATCCCCCGACGCACTATTCCACCACTCTCCCGTTCCCCCAATGCAATATTCCACCACTCACCCATAGCCCCTAACTGCGGAGGCGTGCCTCATTTCCCTTCTTACCCGAGCACCCGAGAATTATCTTCTTCGAGCGCAGGCATTTGCAGCGCAGTGGTCGTGGCCGAGTGGTTAAGGCGATGGACTGAAAATCCATTGGGGTTTCCCTGCGCAGGTTCGAATCCTAGCGGTTGCAGGTCTGCCCGTTTGAACCGACCTGTGCATAATTTTGACGGGATTCATATTCCGGGAAAATTTTGACGGGATTTGTCAGAATTCATATTCCGCGAAAAATATTTACATAGTTACCGGAAATGGGTAAATAAATTGACCTACTTACCGCCGCAACGATTTTGGTCACTCCAGTATGTCGATTAATTATCTGCTGCGACATGGAACAAATGGCTTCGTTACTCAGCGGGATATTCCCCAAGTTGGCTCCGGTCCTGAATACTGCGGCCCAGAGTATGTGCTGAGCGATAATTCACCTCTCATTCACTGAACGTCAGAGAGTGTCGACCCACACTGCTACACCTGTGCTCACTGGACATACCCGTTGAATTGTTGCGGCAACCCCCATCACATGTCAAGTTCTCCTCTCTCCGCTCAGAGTACGACAACAACCTCTCCGGCTGTTCCACCTCTCTGATTATCAGTTGTTTTCACACCTTACATTGTTGTTCAACCCTTCAACATCTCGAACTTCCCTCTCCCCTGACTCTCAGTCCGAAGAAGTGTATCTGCCCAAAACGGCACCCACCCCTTCTCTCCAGAAATGCTGCCTGTCCCTGAGTTACTTCAGCATTTTGTGTCTACCATTTTATGTTTATATTTCATTTCGTTCAATGTCAGGACCTGGGAAACGCGAACAAGTATACGCGACAGCAGTGAGCACAAGGATATGAACCCAGGTGTAGAAACCTGGGAACATGGCGAAGTAGTGAGACAGGGAAAACAACACTGATGAGCACTCTACGAAAATGAGGAAAGACAGTGAGAAATACAAAAGGGGAAGGATATTTAAGGAAAATAAAAGATACAAGATACCGAAAAGGCTGGAATATCGAACAATTATTAAACTGTTGCAGGGTTCAACAATTCAAGCCCATGTTTCGCACCAAGGCTATTGAAGGAAAGTAAGTCACACGAGAGGCCCGGGGAGCCGTTGGAGAGAGAGGGTGGAGTTACCTGCACTGTGAGTATAAATCTAGCGCGGGGCTTGCTTTTCTCAGAGGCCCGGGGAGCCGTTGGAGACAGAGGGTGGAGTTACCGGAGCTGTGAGACAAACATCTGCAACGTTCCATCTTTCAGTGAGGGAATCTGGTGAAGCCTCTGATTGGTTGAAGAGGACCAGAGGAAGCAGCTGATTGGCTGCAACCCGGGGTTTACATTTCTACATTTCTGCCTTCAGGTTTAAGGATTCTGGGAGCTAAGTATTCTGGGAGCTAAGGATTCTGGGTGTTAGGGATTCAGTATTTATTAGTATTTATTAGTAAAGTTTAAAGAATAAAGTTTTGTGTTTAATAAAAAATAAATTAAAAAAATATATATATTTAATAGAGTAATTTGGGAGTAAGATGTCAGTGGAGATTGGCCCCATGGTTTGCTCAGCCTGCAACATGTGGGAGTTCAGGGATATGGTCGGTGTCCCTGGTGACTACATTTGCAGGAAGTGTGGCCAGCTGCAGCTCCTGGCAGACCGCATTGAACGATTGGAGCTGCGGCTGGATTCATACTGGAGCATCCACGATGCAGAGAAAGTCGTGGATAACACATACAGCGAGTTGGTCACGCCACAGGTAAAAGGTAAGAGGACAGAAAGGGAGCGGGTGGCCAACAGCCAGCAAAACAGTAGGCAGATAGTGTAGGAGTCCCCTGCGGTCACCTCCTTACTAAACAGGTTTACCATTTTGGATACTGTTGAAGGAGATGGCTCATCAGGGGAATGCAGCAGCAGCCAAGTTCATGGCACCATGGGTGGCTCTGCAGCACGTGATGGGGGAAAAAAGAGGGGAAGGGCTATTGTAATAGGGGAATCAATTGTCAGGGGAATAGATAGGCGTATCTGCGGCCGCAAAAGAGACTCCAGGATGGTATGTTGCCTCCCTGGTGCAAAGGTCAGGGATGTTACTGAACGGCTGCAGAACATTCTGGAGGGGGAGGGTGAACAGCCAGTTGTCGTGGTGCATATTGGCACCAACGATATAGGTAAAAAAAAGGATGAGGTCCTACAAGGTGAATTTAGGGAGCTAGGAGATAAACTTAAAAGTAGGACCTCAAAGGTAATAATCTCTGGATTATTACCAGTACCACGGGCCAGTCAGAGTAGAAATAGGAGGATATTGCAGATGAAAACGTGGCTTGAAAAATAGTGCAAGGGGGAGGGATTCAAATTTTTAGGGCACTGGATCCATTTCTGGGGGAGGTGGGACCAGTACAAACAGGACGGACTGCACCTGGGCTGGAATGGAACCAACGTCCTTGGGGGAGTGTTTGCCAGTGCTGTCGGGGAGGATTTAAACTAATGTGGCAGGGGGATGGGTACAAGAGCAGAGAGGCAGGTGGGTGTAAAACGAGGGTGGAAGCAATAGGGAGCAAGGTGAAAAGTAAAAGTGACAGGCAGACAAAACCAGGGCAAAAATCAAAAAGGGCCACTTCTCAACAAAATTGTATAAGGGGTAAGAGCGTTGTAAAAACAAGCCTGAAGGCTTTGTGTCTCAATGCAAGGAGTATCCGTAATAATGTGGATGAGTTGAACGTGCAGATAGCTATTAATGAGTATGATATAGTTGGGATCACGGAGACATGGCTCCAGGGTGACCAAGGCTGGAAGCTGAACATCCAGGGATATTCAATATTCAGGAGAGATAGAGAGAAAGGAAAAGGAGGTGGGGTAGCGTTGCTGGTTAGAGAGGAGATTAACGCAATGGAAAGGAAGGACATTAGCTTGGAGCATGTGGTATCGGTATGGGGGAGCTGCGAAACACTAAGGGGCAGAAAACGCTAGTGGGAGTTGTGTACAGGCCACCTAACAGTAGTAGTGAAGTTGGGGATGGTATCAAACAGGAAATTAGAAATGCGTGCGACAAAGGCAAAACAGTTATAATGGGTGACTTCAATCTACATATAGATTGGGTGAATCAAATTGGCAGGGGCGCTGAGGAAGAGGATTTTTTGGAAAGTATGCGGGATAGTTATCTAAATCAACATGTAGAGGAACCAACGAGAGAGCAGGCTATTGGGTATTGAGTAATGAGGAAGGGTTAGTTAGCAGTCTTATTGTGCGTGCCCCCTTGGGCAAGAGTAACCATAATATGGTCGAGTTCTTCATTAGGATGGAGAGTGACATTGTTAATTCAGAAACAATGGTTCTGAGCTTAAGGAAAGGTAACTTTGAGGGTATGAGACGTGAATTGGCCAAGATTGACTGGCAATCAATTCTAAAAGGGTTGACGGTGGATACGCAATGGAAGACATTTAAAGACTGCATGGATGAACTACAAAAATTGTTCATCCCAATTTGGCAAAAGAATAGATCAGGGAAGGTAGTGCAACCGTGGATAACAAGGGAAATCAGGGATAGTATCAAAGCAAAGGATGATGCGTACAAAGTAGCCAGAAAAAGCAGCATACCAGAGGACTGGGAGAAATTCAGAGACCAGCAGAGAAGGACAAAGGGCTTGATTAGGAAAGGAAAAATAGATTATGAAAGAAAACTGGCAGGGAACATAAAAACTGACTGCAAACGTTTTTATAGATATGTGAAGAGAAAGAGATTGGTTAAAACAAATGTAGGCCCCTTGCAGTCAGAAACAGGTGAGTTGATCATGGGGAACAAGGATATGGCGGACCAATTGAATACTTTGGTTCCGTCTTCACTAAGGAAGACATAAATAATCTGCCGGAAATAGCAGGGGACCGCGGGTCAAAGGAGTACTTGAGTGAAATCCAGGTTAGTCAGGAAGTGGTGTTGGGTAAATTGAATGGATTAAAGGCCGATAAATCCCCAGGGCCAGATAGGCTGCATCCCAGAGTAATTAAGGAAGTAGCTCCGGAAATAGTGGATGCATTAGTGATAATCTTTCAAACTCTTTAGATTCTGGAGTAGTTCCTGAGGATTGGCGGGTAGCAAACGTAACCCCTCTTTTTAAGAAGGGGGGGAGAGAGAAAATGGGGAATTACAGACCAGTTAGTCTAACGTCGGTAGTGGGGAAACTGCTGAGTCAGTTGTTAAAGATGGGATAGCAGCACATTTGGAAAGTGGTGAAATCATTGGACAAAGTCAGCATGGATTTACGAAAGGTAAATCATGTCTGACGAATCTTGTGGAATTTTTCGAGGATGTAACTAGTAGCGTGGATGGGGGAGAACCAGTGGATGTGGTGTATCTGGACTTCCAGAAGGCTTTCGACAAGGTCCCACATAAGAGATTAGTATATAAACTCAAAGCATACGGCATTGGGGGTTCACTATTGATGTGGATAGAGAAATGGTTGGCAAACAGGAAGCAAAGAGTAGGAGTAAACAGATCGTTTTCACAATGGCAGGCAGTGACTAGTGGGGTACCGCAAGGCTCAGTGCTGGGACCCCAGCTATTTACAATATACATAAATGATCTGGATGAGGGAATTGAAGGCAATATCTTCAAGTTTGCGGATGACACTAAGCTGGGGGGCAGTGTTAGCTGTGAGGAGGATGCTAGGAGACTGCAAGGTGACTTGGATAGGCTGGGTGAGAGGGCAAATGTTTGGCAGATGCAGTATAATGTGGATAAATGTGAGGTTATCCACTTTGGTGGCAAAAATAGGAAAACAGACTATTATCTAAATGGAGGCCGATTAGGAAAAGGGGAGATGCAGCGCGACCTGGGTGTCATGGTACACCAGTCATTGAAAGTAGGCATGCAGGTACAGCAGGCAGTGAAGAAAGCGAATCGTATGTTAGCTTTCATAGCAAAAGGATTTGAGTATAGGAGCAGGGAGGTTCTACTTCAGTTGTATAGGGTCTTGGTGAGGCCACACCTGGAGTATTGCGCACAGTTCTGGTCTCCAAATCTGAGGAAGGACATTATTGCCATAGAGGGAGTGCAGAGAAGGTTCACCAGACTGATTCCTGGGAAGTCAGGACTGTCTTATGACCAAAGACTGCATAGACCCGGTTTATACTCTCTAGAATTTAGGAGATTGAGAGGGGATCTTATAGAAACGTACAAAATTCTTAAGGGGTTGGACAGGCTAGATGCAGGAAGATTGTTCCCGATGTTGGGGAGGTCCAGGACAAGGGGTCACAGCTTAAGGATAAGGGGAAAATCCTTTAGGACCGAGATGAGAAGGAATTTTTTCACACAGAGAGTGGTGGGTCTCTGGAACTCTCTGCCACAGAGGGTAGTTGAGGCCAGTTCATTGGCTATATTCAAGAGGGAGTTAGATGTGGCCCTTGTGGCTAAGGGGATCAGAGGATATGGAGAGAAGGCAGGTACGGGATACTGAGTTGGTATCCACTGGCAATACTCCAGGTGTTGTCTCACCAAAACCCTGTATAACTGCAGTGGAACCTCTCTGCTATTATATTCAAATCCTTTTCCAATGAATGCTAACATACCATTTGCTTTCTTCGCTGCCTGCTGCATATGCATGGCTACTTTCAATGACTGGTGTACCATGACACCCAGCTCTCGTTGCATCTCCCCTTTTCCTAATCGGCCACCATTCAGATAATAGTCTACCCTCCTGTTTTTGCCACCAAAGTGGATAACCTCACATTTATCCACATTATACTGCATCTGCCATGCATTTGCCCACTCACCCAGCCTATCCAATTCACTTTGCAGCCTCCTAGCATGCTCCTCACACCTAACACTACTCCCCAGCTTAGTGTCATCCGCAAACTTGGAGATGTTGCATTCAATTCCATTGTCTAAATCATAGAAACATAGAAACATAGAAAAATAGGTGCAGGAGTAGGCCATTCGGCCCTTCGAGCCTGCACCGCCATTCAATATGATCATGGCTGATCATCCAACTCAGTATCCCATACCTGCCTTCTCTCCATGCCCCCTGATCCCTTTAGCCACAAGTGCCACATCTAACGCCCTCTTAAATATAGCCAATGAACTGGCCTCAACTACCTTCTGTGGCAGAGAATTCCGGAGACTCACCACTCTCTGTGTAAAGAATGTTTTCCTCATCTCGGTCCTAAAGGAATTCCCCCTTATCCTTAGACAGTGACCCCTTGTCCTGGACTCCCCCAACATCGGGAACTATCTTCCAGCATCTAGCTTGTCCAACCCCTTAAGAATGTTGTAAGTTTCTATAAGATCCCCCCTCAATCTTCTAAATTCCAGCGATTACAAGCCGAGTCTATCCAATCTTTCCTCATATGAAAGTCCTGACATCCCAGGAATCAGTCTGGTGAATCTTCTCTGTACCCCCTCTATGGCAAGGATGTCTTTCCTCCGATTTGGAGACCAAAACTGTACGCAATACTCCAGGTGTGCCCTCACCAAAACCCTGTACAACTGCAGTAGAACCTCCCTGCTCCTATACTCAAATCCTTTCGCTATGAATGCTAACATACCATTTGCTTTCTTCACTGCCTGCTGCACCTGCATGCCTACTTTCAATGACTGGTGTACCATGACACCCAGGTCTCGTTGCATCTCCCCTTTTCCTAATCTGCCACCATTCAGATAATAGTCTACCCTCATGTTTTTTGCCACCAAAGTGGATAACCTCACATTTATCCACATTATACTGCATCTGCCATGCATCTGCCCATTCACTCAGCCTATCCAAATCACCCTGCAGCCTCCAAGCATCCTCCTCACACCTAACTATACCCCCCAGCTTGGTGTCATCTGCAAACTTGGAGATGTTGCATTGAATTCCCTCGTCCAAATCATTAATATATATTGTAAATAGCTGGGGTCCCAGCACTGAGCCTTACGGTACCCCACTAGTCACTGCCTGCCATTCTGAAAAGGACCCGTTTACTCCTACCCTTTGCCTCCTGTCTGCTAGCCAGTTCTCTATCCACATCAATACTGAACCCCCAATACCGTGTGCTTTAAGTTTGTATGTTAATCTCTTATGCGGGACCTTGTCGAAAGCCTTCTGAAAGTCTAGATATAACACATCCACTGGTTCTCCCTTATCCACTCTACAAGTTACATCCTCGAAAAATTCTTTCAGATTTGTCAGACATGATTTACCTTTCGTAAATCCATGCTGACTTTGTCCAATGATTTCTCCACTTACCAAAAGCGCTGCTATCCCATCTTTAATAACTGACTCTAGCAGTTTCCCCACTACCGATGTTAGACAAACTGGTCTGTAATTCTCCGTTTTCTCTCTCCCTCCTTTTTTAAAAAGTGGGGTTACATTAGCTATCCTCCAATCCTCAGGAACTACTCCAGAATCTAAGGAATTTTGAAAAATTATCACTAATGCATCCACTATTTCTGTGGCTACCTCCTTGAGTACTCTGGGATGCAGACTATCTGGCCCTGCGGATTTATCGGCCTTCAATCCGTTCAATTTACCCAATACCACCTTCCGGCTAACCTGGATTTCACTCAGTTCCTCCATCTTATTTGACCCCCGTTCCACTGCTATTTCCGGCAGATTATTTATGTCTTCCTTAGTGAAGACAGAACCAAAGTAGTTATTGGTGATCATTTTCCAATGTTCAATAGATTCAGGATCAGTTCCTGTGGATTGGAGGATAGCTAATGTCATCCCACTTTTCAAGAAACGAGCGAGAGAGAAAACTGGGATTTACAGGCAGTTAGCCTGACTTCGGTGGTGGGAAAGATGCTGTCGTCAATTATTAAAGAGGTAATAATGGGGCATTTGATTAGCAGTAAAACGATTAGTCCAAGTCAGCACGGATTTATGAAAGAAATATCATGCTTGACTAATTTTCTGGAATTTTTTGAGAATGTGACGTAAAATGGATGAAGGGGAGCCAGTGGCTGTAATGTATCTAGACTTTCAGAAATCCTTTGATAAGATCCCGCACGGGAGATTGGAGACAACAATTAGAGCACATGGTATTGGATGTAGGGTGTTGACGTGGATAAAAAATTGGTTGGCAGACAGGAAGCAGAGTAGGAGTGAACGAGTCCTTTTCAGAATGACAGGCAGTGGCGAGTGGTGCCGCAAGGCTCGGTGTTGGGGCCGCTGTTTACCCATATACAGTGTATACAGTTTACCATATATATTAATGATTTGGAAGAGGGAATTAGGAGCAACACTAGCACGTTTGCGGATGACACAAAGCTGGGTGGCAGTGTGAAATGAGGAGAGGGTGCTAGGACGTTGCAAGGTGACCTGGACAGGTTGAGTGAGTGGGCAGATGCGTGGCAGATGCAGTATACTATAGATAAATATGAGACTATCGACTTTGGTGGCTAAAACAAGGGGGCGGATTATTATCTCAATGGGGTTATGTTAGGGAAGGGGGAGATACAGCGAGACCTGGGTGTCCTTGTACACCGGTCACCGAAAGTTGGCGTGCAGCTACAACAGGCAGTGAAGAAAGCTAATGGAATGATGGCCTTCATAACAAGAGGATTTCAGTATAGGAGTAGAGAGGTTCTTCTGCAGTTGTGTAGGGATCTGTTAAGACGCATCTGGAGTATTGTTTACAGAACAGTTTTGGTCTAATTTGAGGGAGGACATCCTTGTGATTGAGGCAGTGCAGCGTAGGTTCACGAGATTGATCCTTGTGATGGCGGGGCTGTCATACGAGGAAAGATTGAAAAGATTAGGCTTGTATTCACTGGAGTTTAGAAGGATGAGGGGGGTTTATATAGAACCATATAAAATTATAAACGGACTGGACAAGATAGATGCAGGAAAATGTTCCCAATGTTGGGCGAGTCCAGACCCAGGAGCCACTGTCTTAAAATCATAGACGAGGCTCTCACTATTGTCTCCTCGATATCCCGCAGGTTGGCTCTTGCTCCACACGCCCCATTCTCAACAAGGACAGACTCCCCGTTGTCCTCCTCTTCCACCCCATCAGCCGTCGCATTCAGCATATAATCCACCAACACTGTCGCCACCTCCAACGGGATCCCATTACTGACCCCATTTCCATCCCTTTCTGCTTTCCGCAGAGACCGTTCCCTCCGCAACTGTCTCAACAACTCGTCCCTTCACACCAAAACCACCCCCTCCGCTGGTACTTCCCCCTGCAACCGCAGGAGATGCATCATCTCTCCCTTTCCCTCCCCCATCGACTCCATCCAAGGACCCCGACAGTCTTTGTCAGAGTGAGGTCCTGCGCAAATTGGAGAAACAGCATCTCATATTTCGCTAGGGTAGCTTACACCCCAGCGGTATTAACATTGACCTCGAACTTCAAAGAGCCCTTGCTTTACCGTTCTCTCCATCCCCTCACCTTCACAGTTCTCCCACCAGTCTTATTGTCCCCGACTACATTCTATCTCTGTCCCACCCACTCCACTGACATTAGTCTGAAGAAGGGTCTCGACCCGAAACGTCACCAATTCGTTCTCGCCAGATATGCTGCCTATCTTGCTGAGTTACTCCAGCATTTTGAGTCTACCTTCGATTTAAACCAGTGTGTGTGTAAATTGTCCCTAGTGTGTGTAAAGTGCAGGGATTGTCGGTAGGCGCGGACAGGGTAGGCCGAAGGTCGTGTATCCACGTTGCATCTCTAAAACGGAAAAAAAAACGAAAACTTCAAATGGTGAGTTTGCGGCAAAATGTCGAAATTAAGGCCAAGGTCAAGTGTTTGCAGGCCGCTACGGCCACTAATCAGGAATGCTGATACCATGCTAACGTTTATTGTAATTGGTTTGCATTTAAAGGTCACCTCTAAGACCGTGACTGCAGAACGATTTTCATTTGTGACTCCTCGCTGAAAGAAACCAAATGATTTGCAGGCCGCGTGTGCGATGTTGCCCTTGTTGGTTTTCAGAATGGAAAGGATGGAAGAAGATATAAAAGTTGAGTCAGTTGCACTGGAATCTCACTACTAGAACGTATAAAGTTGAAATTCTGCTTCTCCCACGGAATGCTGATGAACGGGATATGCAACATAAAAGCACTTCACAGTTCACCAACATTTGGCATCATTCACATTGAACAAAAAAAAGGATTGCTGTTCATTGCTAACCCCTTCATTTCTCTGTTGATCTTTTTCCATGTTGTAGCAATGTTAAAAATCAAGTCTGCAATTTATCCCATCAGATAAAGCATAAAAATAAGTTTAATTTAACACCTAATCAGTTTCATATCTTAGGTATTAAAAAAGTTATGACCATTTTCTTTTTTTTTGTGTTAAATATTTTTTTATTAGAAGTATAAATACATATTAAAAAACATTCTTAGGAAAGCGATGGAATGTATGAATAAAATTTTCATTACCAACATTTCAGTATTTGTTTAAAGGTTACCATCGTTTCATGTTTATACTTCTAAACATTTTATTATAATTTTTTTTAGTGAAAAGTACGAAAATGTGAAAAATAATAAAATAACAGTGGTGTATTATATAAACAATATTTATGAAGTAATATATCCGTGATCAATAATATATTATTATTCGTCCATTCCTTCGTTCAGGTCTCGGTCAGGCCCTCGAACCGAGTCACATTGAGCCCTTAAGATATTCAAGGAATGGAGACCAAATACCATTAAATTGGTCTAACTTGCCCAACAGTGCAAGTCTTATTCTTTCCAAGTGTAAAGTCTCTGCCATTCCTGAAATCCACAATTTAACTGTAGGGGATGTGGGACATTTCCAAAATTGTAAAATTAATTTTTTAACAATTATTAAACTATAATCAATAAAAGTTCTTTGTGTTATCGTGATTAATTGATCCTGTTCTAATATTCCCAATATTATTAATTTTGGATCTGGAGTTAGTTTCTTATTTGCAACATTCGAGATTACCTTAAATATCTCCAACCCAAAATTAGTAATTTTTATACAAGTTATAAAAGAATGTGTTAAATTAGCTTCTGGGTATTGGCATTTGTCACATATAGGAGATACATTAGAAAACATTCTATGTAATTTGGATTTTGAAAAATGCAATCTATCTAGGACTTTGAATTGTATCAGGGAATGTCTAGAATTTAATGAACAATTATGTATATATCGTAAACTTTCATCCCAGATATCAGATTCAATTGTTTTACCTAGTTCATCTTCCCATTGATGTCTGTATTTTTCCGTTTCGGGTATATCATTTTCTAATAAAATATTATAAATGTATGATATTAATTTTTCCGTGTTTGGGTGTTTATTCAAGCATTCATCTAGAATTTCCGTCTTTCTTTTTTTATATTCCTGTGTAGTTGTTTTAATGTAGTCTGTTATTTGTAAATATCTGAGTAGTGTTTAGAGTGCAGTCCATATATTTCTTGTATTTCTTTAAATGAAAGATAAAGATTGTCCCTGTAGAGGTTACTAATCTTATTAATACCTTGGTTTTTCCATTGTAAGAATCCTAAATTTTGCAGGGATGGTTTAAGACTTACATTATTAATAATGGGAAGAACTAAAGGAATAGTTTCTAATTTTAGCGTTCTTTTTAACTGTTTCCAAATATTAATTCCACTATTGATTATTGGGTTTTCTCGATAAGTTTTCTTAGATATTTTAATTTTAGAGAATAATATAGAACTGATTTTGTACGGTAAGCAGTCTTCCTTTTCCATAAGTAACCAGTTTGGATATTCATCAAGTTCCACCCACCAGAAGTTCATATTCTTAATACTAACTGACCAGTAGTAAAATATAAAATTAGGTAATGTTAAACCTCCATTAATTTTTGATTTGCATAAACGTTTTTTATTTATTCTATGGCTCTTATAGTCCCAAACAAAATTAGTGACTATAGAGTCAACCTTTTTAAAAACAATTTTAGAGAGATATATCGGGATCGTTTGAAATAGGTATAACAACTGTGGGAGAAAAATCATTTTTTATCATTGAGATAGGTAGTGTTCTCCAATATAGAATATTCTTAGATAATTTGTTTAATAGAGGTAAAAAATTATGTTTGAATAAAGAATCATATTTTTTTGTAACGTGAATTCCTAATTACTTAATCTGTTCATTAACAATCTTAAAAGGAAATTGTCTTAATACATTTAAATTATCTTGTGTTAATGGCATGAGTTCACTTTTATTCCAATTGATTCTATATCCAGAAAACGAGCCAAATTGAGTTATTAAATTTAATAAATTAGGTATGCTAATTTCAGATTTAGTAATATATAATAATACATCGTCTGCGTATAGGGAAATTTTATTTCTTGTTTCATTAGTTTCATATCCAAAGATTTCGGGATGTAATCTTACCCGAATGGCTAGTGGTTCTATAGCCAGCGCAAATAATAATGGTGATAGTGGGCAACCTTGTCTGCATCCTCGAAATAAACTAAATTTGGTGGATATCATTTGGTTAGTTAAGATTCTAGCAGTTGGATTAGTATATAGTAATTTGATCCATTTTATAAACTTGTCTCCCAAGTTTAACTTTTCCATAACCGCAAACAAATATGGCCATTCAACCTGGTCAAAGGCTTTCTCTGCGTCTAACGATATTATTACTAAGTCTTTATTATAACTCCTTTTCGGATATATAATATTAAACAATCGTCTCAAATTATATGATGAATATCGTTTTGGTATAAATTCTGTTTGATCTGGGTGTATTATTTTATTAATCACTACACTTAATCTTTTAGCTAATATTTTAGTTAATATCTTTTGATCCGTGTTTAGGAGAGCTATTGCTCTATATGATCCCGGATCATCTAGGTCTTTATCCATTTTTGGTATCAGTGTTATAATCGATTCGTTTAGTGTTTCTGGTAAACTCTGTTGTGCATATATATATATTCATAAAGTATCTTCAAATAAGGTGTTATCAGCTCATTGTATCATTTATAGAATTCCGAACCAATACCATCTGGCCCTGGAGTTTTCCCGTTTTTTAATAATTTAATAGAATCCTCAATTTATTTGACTGTTATTTCAGCATTTAATAGTTTTGTATCATCTGAATCCAATCCTATTAAGTTACAGTCGTCTAAGAATGTATTAATTCCTATCTGATTTTCAGTCATTTTGGATGAGTATAAATCTTTATAATATTGTAAGAATCTCTCATTAATATCATTATTTTGTGTTAAGAATTCACCATTTTCTGATTTAATCCGATGTATTATTTTTTCTCCCTCTATTTTTCGTAATTGGCGGGCTAGTAATTTTTGTGGTTTGTCTCCAAATTCAAATTGTATTTGTTTTGTATTTTGATATAATTTAACCACTTGGTCAGCATATATCTTATTTAATTTATATTTTAGTGCAGTAATTTTATTATGTTTTATCATTGTAGGGTTGAGAGCATTTTCTATATCTAATTGTTTTATCTCCGTTTCCAAAATCTGTTGTTCCTTCCGCTTTTCTTTATTATAAAATGCTTGTGAAGATATCATAATTCCGCGAGTAAAAGCTTTAAAGGTTTCCCATAATAGAGACGGAGATATTTCTGGTTTATCATTTACTTCAAAAAAAGTCTTAATCTGCTTTATAATGTATTTATTGTCCTTCAAAATTTGTGGATCAAGCCTCCATTGTCCCGGTTTTTTCATGTTATCATTAAATTTAATTTTAAATGTTAATGGAACGTGATCTGAAATAATAATGTTGTGATATTTAGAGTTGTAGATATACGGGATAAGATTTATATCTACAAGGAAATAGTCAATTCTAGAATATGTTTGATGTACCAAGGAATAAAATGAGTAATCTCGTCCTGTTGGGTGTTCCATTCTCCAAACATCTTTAACTTTACTAGTATCAATGTATGCATTTATTAAATCACTGGAGTGTGATTTAATTTTCCTCTGTCCTGACGATATATCTAAATAAGGATCTAGAGTGCAATTTAAACCTCCTCCAATTATTAAATTATGTTGTGCGTGATCAGGGATTGTATTAAATATTTTCTTTTAAAAAATTGGACTGTCGAAATTTGGGCCATATATATTGGCCAATATTACTTTTTGAGCATATAATTCTCCCGTTACTATAACAAATCTGCCCTCTTTATCAATTATAGTTGATGTATGCTTAAATAAAGCACCTTTACGTATCAATATTGCTACGCCTCTGGATTTATGAGTAAAAGATGAATGATATATTTTGTCAATCTATTTAGCCTTTAATCTATGCTCCACATCTTTTTTTAAGTGTGTCTCTTGAAGAAAAGCGACGTCAATTTTGAGTGCTTGCAAATGTGCCAATACTTTGCCTCTTTTAATGGGTTCATTAAGACCTTTAACATTCCAACTGCCGACGGTTATTCCCTCATTCCCCAAATTCTTTTTCGAGTCCTGCATTTTATTTAAGGTGGTCTGTGATGGTTCAGGTGTCTCAGCTCGACATACCCAACCTTACCCCCGAACTCCGAAAGGACGAGTTTCAAGACTTTCAAATATCTCTCACGAATATTTCTCTTCTGATTACGAGCCCACTGTAATATAAAAAAAATAAAAACATAAAATAATATTAAGAAACAGGAAAAAGAATAGAGAGTTAGTAAGTAGTGAAAAGTAGGAAAAAACTACAGCTATAGTAGGTGCAGTTAGTGAAAGCCATACAAGCATGGCTAGCCATCTACGGACTTCCAGTTTCGATGTTGTGACCTAGCCAGCTCCATAAGTCTTTAAAATTATTATCTTATAAAAGGTATTTTAACGGGAATATATAGTTCTAAAATGTTTCATCAATCCTATAACATATTAAAAGCAAATATCAAGGAGATCTTAACTATTATAGGTATAATCAAATATATGATCTTAGGGAGTATATCTACTAATTACTATTTTCTTGAATTTTACGTAGGTTAGTATTAAACATTGATAAACAAAGTATATATGTGTACGAAGTAATAAGGAGATTACTTATATTTAAGTCTAAGTCTTAGTCATTAGTATTTATTATGCATTTTAGTTAGTAACAGTACCGCGGATTAAATTTTAGTATATTAGTATTTTGTTATGTGTTAATTATTTTCATTAGTATTGTTATTATTCTAATTATTAGTATACATAAGAAAAAAATCCAGTCCACGTTTTTGATAAGTCCCAGTCCACTTATTTCTTCATCTTTCTTGATTGTAACCAGTCTATAACCAGTCCATAGCCCGGTAATCATTTAGACCCAACGCAAACATACAGTTTGTTCATTAATATAGTTCAAAAGTGAGATATTGTTCAGTCTTCTTCTTGATTCTTAATCCTCTGTGCGAAGTCCAGTGCATTCTGTGGATTCTTGAAGAAGTGCTCTTGATTGTCATGGGTCACCCTCAGGGTAGCAGGATATCTCAGGGTATACTTTACATTCTTCAGTTCTCTCAGAATTCTTTTAGTCTCCATAAATGCATTTCGTTTCTTGGCAACCTCAGCAGGATAATCTCGGTAAATACTAATCCGGGCTCCTTCAAAAGTAAGATTTTTACTTCTTATAATCTTACCCATCATTTCTTCCAGTACGTGATCATACTGTACTTTTATTATCATTTGTCTTGGGGGAGCACCTGATCCTGTAAAGCGTCTCTTCACTCTATGTGCACGAGCCAGTAACGGTTTCTGATCCAAGGTTAAAACTTGTTGCAGTAAATCCGCTGTAAATTCTCGAGGGTTGTTCCCTTCTTTGCCTTCCGGAATTCCCACAATTCTAAGGTTTTGCCTTCTTTGGCGACCTTCCAACTCAGTGCATTTTTCTGTTATTTTATCCATGAGTTCTGAGCCGATGTTCCGGCTGAGTCTTTAATGGCACTTATGTCTGTCAAATGCAGGTTTAATGCATCTTCCAGTTCAGAAAGCTTGTCATTCACCAGGGCTTCGATTTTAATTTTCATCTGTTCGGTGTTGTCCTCTAATTTGTCCATAATCTCTTTTTTCAGTGCTTGAGCATAATCAGTAATTTCTGTCTTCAAGTCTTTTATTTCAGTTTTCAAGTCTTTCACTTCTCCCTTCATTCTTTCTATTTCCTCCTTAATATTCATCTTTTTCATATCTTTCTTTAAATTCAGTATTTCAGTTTTGATACCTGCCATCTCTTTTTCAATAAGAGATTTCAGTCCTTCCATCTCCAGCTTCATTTTAAATTCTTCAGTTCCAGAAGGTTTTTTTGCTGAGATGTCTTCTTGGGATCGGGTTCTACCCGATACCGGGGCTTCAGAGCGGCCTGCCGGGTCCCGTTCCGCGCGGGAGGTCGGCAGCCGGGTTTTCACTTTTTCTTCGGGTGTCCGTTGCATGTTGTCGCAGGGATGATGACGTCACTCACCGGATCGGTACTAAGACTTCAGACGGCAGGTAGGTCGTTTTTTCAGCGTGTTTTACCCCGTTTTCTTCAACGTTCTTACGGAGCTGACTGGAAGGGCGTCTTCACCTCATGATGGCGCCACCGGAACCATGACCATTTTCATACTCAGAAATTAGCATCTTGTTCCCCATTGCCTTTCCATTGACATGACACAAAAGCTGTGATCTAGGACAGTCAAAAGCCCATAACTTTCTTAAAAATTAAGAGCTCAATTAAATTTTCAGTTACTATAGATTGAAGCATTCTGAAACTAATATTAAACAATATTACTTGGATGATCTGAAATTAAAGCATATGATTAGTTAGTTACCTAATTGTAGCTAATTACACAATTCAATTACTAGATCTAAACATCATTCCATTTCTTAAAGATAAACATTTTTAAATTGCCTAAGTGTCCAAATAACATTCACACAATAACTCACAATATAATATGATTTTTAAATCTCATTTTCATGAATTTATAGGCCAAATGGAAGAAATTTAGTGTTTAATTCCTGTAAATTAATGGCCATTTAAATCAACTAGCGAGTATGTTTTCGTGGAATGCGGTGGATTAGAACGTTGCGGTTTGCGGTGAAGTCGGGAGGAAAAACACTGCCGCTTTATTCATTTTTTTTGTCCCCATTTCGCAACATGACAATGTGATTAAAGGTTTCCTAAAAACCAAGTTTTAATATAAAAAGAAACTGTGTACTTTATTTTCTCCCCTACGTAAAATCCTTCCCGTTGTCGGCGTTCACGGCTTTAGAAGATGATTTTTAAATTACTCGAGTTAATAAATAATCTAGTGTAGTTTAAAGATACCTTCATGAATGAAATGTCGGAGCGATTTTTCTTCAGCAATGAAATCGCCCGACATGGATCGATTTGCCCAGTCTGTGGAAAAACGGCACTTTAAACACGTCCCCCTCTGAAAGGCGCCAAAGTCACGCACACGGGGAGCGGCAGAACTGCAGCGCTGCTCAAGGTAGATATTGTAACATACCTACATGTTGTAGGTTTCTTACTGCAGAAGTAAAACAACTATTCTCCCCGTCGTGTCGATGTGACTTATTTTCGATTAATATTCCCATATTTTCGTTTTCGTTTATTCCGCTTCTTTGCGGCTGACGATTGGAATATTGTTAAGGAATCAGTTCTGCCGTCTATTTTAACCTTTTTTGATTTGTACATTGCGATATTGATAAGATTAATCACGGTATTTTATCGCATGACGGCAAGCGCTTTGGTTTCATAGTAAAAGCACACGAGTAATTTATTTAATTGAAGATATCGGTAATGTTCAGATGCTGGATGCATAGAATACAATTTGGTCTTTCGCATTACGGAACTGGTTCATTTAATTTTAGAAATCCGTCTGCTGATTGCACTGCGCGTTAGCCTTTTTAAAATGTTCCTTGAGTTTTGGGGAACTCTACGACCATGGACGTAAAGCATAACCTTTGTTCCTTTTCTCGCAGTTATGCCCGGACCTATGTGATCAGTGTGCAATACCTGATTTTTACAATAACTTTGCTCTGGCGCTTCTTAACACGCTGCCTGCCTTTATAGAATGACAGGTATATAATCAGCCAAAATATCCGAACCTCATGAAAGGTTTGAAATTGACCATAATAAATCAGATTCCGAAAAAAACAGTCAATAAATTGTACGAAGGGCCTTTGACACGAAACATTTATTTTTCAAAACAAATCTTGCCTGACCCGTTGAATGTTTCCAGAAATTAATGTTTTAATCTCACATTTCATCCTTTCTTTTTCTATATTCAGTATTTATATTCCACAATATAGAGAGAAATTCAACAAATTTATTGCAACAATGGAGAGCTGATGTGGGAACCCAGCGCCTCAGAGAGCATCTGAAGCGGAAATGCATAATCGAGGTATGGGATGGAGACACTTCATATTGAGCTTCTTTACGTCCCCAGAGATTCTCTGACCCTTGCAGCTTTCTTATTTTTCCAACAGATGGAGACTCGGTTTATTGTCAGATCCAGCATGGAAAGGATTTTTCTCAACAATGGCTAATGGAAATGTCACTGGATATCAATTGAAAGACACAAAATGCTGGAGTAATAGCGGGACAGGTCTGCGCTTTGTCTCACCGATCTATTGGAGTCCACACCTGGAACAGCACATACTCTGGATGAAGGAATGGGTGTCGTATCGGGTCGAAACCCTTCCTCAGGCTGGAAAGGAGATTACACAGATGAGGAATTGTAAGATTAAAAGAGATGATGATCAAGGAAAATGTAGAATAGGTCATTGTTAGTTCGGAGAAGGTGACAATAAAGCAAACACAGACACAGTGTCATCAGGGGGACAGTCAGACTTGTCGGAGAACTGGGAACGGGAGGGGTGGTGAGAGCGGGAGAGCGAGGATTACTTGAAGTTAGCGAAGGCAATATTCACACCGCTGGGGTGCAAGCTGCCCAAGCGAAATATGAGGTGCTGTTCCTCCAATTTGCGCTGGGCCTCACTCTGGCAATGAAGGTGGAAAAGGACAAAAAGGTCAGTATGTAAGGGGAAGTTAATGTGTTTAGCTCCCGGGAGCTCAAGTAAGTTTAGGCGGCATGAGCGGAGGTGTTCAGGGAAACGATCACCGAGCCTGTGTTTGCTCTTGCTGATATATAGGAGTCCACACCTGGAACAGCGCATACAGTAGACGAGTTTGGAGGAGGTACTAGTGAACCTCTGCCTCGCCTGAAGAGATTGTCGGGGTCATTGGACGGAGTCGAGGGAGGAGGTACAGGGACAGGTGTTGCATCTCCTGTCGTTTCAGGGCAAAGTACCTGGGGAGCGAGTCGGCTGGATGGTAAGGGTCGAGTTAACCAGGAAGTTGCGGAGGAAATGGTGTTATCGGAAAGCGGAAAGGGGTGGAGACGGGAAGATGTAGCTAGTGGCGGGATCTCGTTGGAGGTGGCTAAAATGTCGAGGGTTTATGTGGTGTACGCGACGGCTGATGGGGTGAAAGGTGTGGATTAGGGGGGGCGGCTCTGTCTCTGTTGCGACTGGGGGAATCGGGAGAAAAAGTGGAACTGCAGGATATCGATGAGGCCCGAGCGAGGGCCCCATTTATGATGGAAGAGGGGAACCCCCGTTTCCTAAAAAATGAGGATATCTCCGATATCCTGGTATGGAATACCTCATCTTCCGCCGATGTAGCGTAGACGGCGGAATTAGTAGTAGAGAACAGAGCCTTTGCACGAGGCAGTAAGTGCAGTATAGATACCTGTGGCAATCAGTAAGTTTATATTAGATGTCAGTCGATAGTCTATCTCCTGCGATGGAAACGGTGAGATCAAGAAACAACAGTGAAATGTCGGAGATGGTCCAAGTGAATTTGTGTGCAGGATGGAAATTAGTTATGAAGTCAGTGCGTTCTGCATGGGTGCAGGTAGTAGCCCCGATACAGTCGTCAATGTAGCAGAGATATTTTCAAGGATAGGGCCAGCGTGCGGCTGCAACAGGGATTGATCGAAGTACCCTACAAAGAAGCAGGCATAGCTCGGATTTGGAGGAAGTGGGAGGAGTCAAAGGAGAAGTTGTAAAAAGTAAGGTTCTGCTGTGCTAGGCGGAAGAGTAATGTATTCTGCGCGTTAATACACGGTTATTGATAAAATTATTATCTAAATTAATATGTAAATATTCATAATTAAATATAAACAATTTTGTATATGTTGGTCTGAAGACTCTGCCAAAATCTATCCTAACCTGATTCAGGGTTGCATTATAGTATCTCCAGCTCAGAAATTCGGAAGCAACACCTGGCTCAGGGTTGCGTTATAATATTTCCCGCTCAGAAGAAGGGAGTTTTGATGATTATTACATAGGTGATTCCAACTATGTTGCATTTTAATCATATGAAGGAGCTACTGGCTCTTGTCACACATGTGCCATCCCTTTGGGGATAGGAGATTCACTGGAGGAAGATCTGGCTAAGAGCATCAGGGATTTAACTTCTCATTAGCTAAGAAGGGGAATATGCTGGATACGGCTGGGAAATATGCCAATCCAGATAACTGCCAGACTTTTCGATGTTCCATCAGTCAATTTCATCAGGTGGGCTATCTCAGTGATGATATGTAGGCAAAGAATTATTTCAGCGAGTCCAGAAACTGCTCACTGGAGTCGTTACGGCCTTTTGCAAAGTCAGTAGATGGGTCTCAACTCTCGGAAGTGCAGAACGCTGCATTAACACTTCTATGTAATACACAGTTGGGGCTATTGCCTTCGCAAAAATGCTATAAGGCATGAGATAATTCCCCAAATGGCTCGTTTTTACAGGGCCGGTAACGTGCAGCCTGCACAGTATCTCTTCAGAGAGGACTTATGTAGCAAGTTGAAGACTTGCAGGGGGAATTTAAGGCGGCTGCGGGGTGGAGTACCATCCTATGTGGGTAAAGCTCCAGTATTCTGGCGTGTTTTCACCCCTGTATACAAGGGTCAGGAAGCGCCGTTGAACCTCCGGAAGGGAGCAGTCGGGAGTCACTAGCTGGCCCCGCAAACCTGTTGAACCAGGCATGCAGTAATGTCAGGCGTGATCTGTCCAGTGAGCCCCGCTGAGGCTCCGAAGGAGCAGCTGGCCAAAGGAGCGGCCTGTCGATCCAGGCTGGGAGAAACTGGCAGCGCGATCTGCACAGTCAGCTCTGGAAAAGGCTCCAAAAAAGGTCGAGGTCCGCAGGAGCAGCCTGTCGAGGCAGGCTCGGAGTAATGGCAGGCACGGCCTGTTCAGTGAGCTCTGCTAAGGCTCCGAAGAAGCAGAAGGGGCCGAAGGAGCGGCCTGTCAAACCAGGCTGGGAGTACCTGGTAGCGTGACCTGCAGAGTAAAGCTCCAGCAAGGCTCCAAAGAGGCTGTAGGCCGAAGAAGCAGTCTGCCCCATTGGGCTCAGAAATGCTGGCAGGCGTGTGTTGCACAGCATTGTCACGTTTGAGCTCCGGAAAAGAGCTGTTTGTCAAGCGTGGGGCTGAAGCAGTGGTCAGACATGGTCTGCAATGGAACTTCGCTGAAGCTCCAACAAGGGGATCGACCTGGGCTCAGAGACGCTGGCCGGTGAGGTCTCTTTACTAACCCCCATAAAACCCCGAAATGGAGCAGTCTCGCGTCCCGAGTTTGGATTTACTGGCAGCATGGTCTGTCTGGTACCTTTCACTGTCTCTGGAGAAGAGCATGGTGATGCAGAGACATTGGCAGGGTGCCATGCATGCAACCTCTGTAAGTTCCAAGTAGGTACAGTTTGGCTATCCTGGTCCAGTGTAGGCCAACTTGGAACTGGCTGGCCATATGGAACATATTGACCAGGGAAGCACTGCCTCAAAATCTGTGATTGGGGTTATCAGGCTGCTCAGTCGAGTGAGGTTTCCCTCAACACATGCTTAATTCTTTCAGCTCAGCTCATAGAGTTGCCAGTTCCTTGGAAACATCATTGCCATCTTCTCTGGGATAGGTAGCTACCAGCAGAAAGCCGGTCTGGTATGTAGCGTTTTTTTATCTGACCTGCTGGTTCATGTTGCGAATAGAAAATATATATAGATAATAATCTGTAGGCTCTCAATACCAGAATTCCCGTTGAGTGGCTGGTCGAAGAAAGTGTGTTGCACACACTGGCGACTGAGACAGGTGGTTTCAGTCAGAGGACTGCGGAGCAATTCCTGGTTCAGGGTTGCATTATGCTATTTTCCACTGAGGAAGGAGACTGAGGATTCGTGGTGACTCTGACGGTGAGGAGTTGAAAGGGAACTCGTATTCCCCCATTAAGTGGATGCTGAGCTTCAGCTCCAGTCATAAGGATCTGATTATATGGTATGAATGAAAAAATAAGCACAAAAATAAAAAAATTAAAAAATAAATAAGTAGATCCTCCGTGGCAAGAGAAGCCAAAATTTCCGTACTTAGGGTCAATAGAGGAAACGATGGTTATCAAAGTGGAAACAGAGACATCTCACAAAGGATGAGTAGTCTGCCCAAGAACAAGAGGGGTATATTTCTAATATTTTCTCAAGGTTGAAGAAAACTGGAGCATGCCAAATCAGGTTAGGATTTGGCTAGCCTGATCATGTGTTTGGTTAACCAGTTTAAGATGGATAATTGTATTTCAGCAATTTAGCTGATTCACAGGATTTAGGGCCTCAATCGATCTTGAAAATGCATATTTTTCCATATCTATACACAAGAGGCACAGATATATCTGGTGTTTTTGATGACAAAGCCAGTGGTGTAAAGTTTATGCTCTACCTAGGGGTTGTCTTCAGGCCTAGGCTATTTACAAAAATCCTAAACCTACTGCTACCCTACTCAGATCAAAAGGGCATTGTGTCATGAAGTTTATAGACGACATGCTTTTGTTGCTGATAAGACTCAGGGGTTTTATCAGTAGATGCCTCTTACGATATTAAAGAAGAGGCGACATTTAATTTTAATGGTCCCAATTTGGCCTACTCATTCAGCGTGTCCATTGTAAAAGGCGGCTGAAAGCAGCTCCTATTTACTCGAAGTCATGAGTGATGGCTAGTTGAGCCTATTTCTCGTGAAGCTAGCTCTGCACGGTTGTATGGGAAGTTTGTGAAGAAGACACATGTGAGCTACTTTTAAACAGAAGTCGCAGAGGTTTGTGTTTCTTTCAGTTTGGGCTTAGATAAGCGATTATGTTATAGCACAATTGACACTGCTTGTGCTGCTTTGTCACTCTCTCTAGTACTATAAATGGGACAATAAATGATTGGCTATTCAGCCACTGTTGACTAACGTTATGCAAGGTGTCATTTATATGAACACTCTAAAGCCTAGACTCATAGTAGTGTGGAATGTGTATCAGTAAAAATTATTATGCAGATATTCATCTACTGTATTCCTAATGGGAGCAGTATCTTTTAAGTTAATTATGCTTCTAGCAACTGATTTCAGCACAAAGAACACAGTCTTTACTCCATCTCCGGCTCGGTCTCTGGGTCATAACTGACATGAGGGTAGCTTGTTATGGGAATTATCTCATAAAGCAAAACGGTCACGGTTTGGTACAATTTGGAGTTGACTGCATACCCACCAGATCGGAGATTGGGGGTGTTATTATGTATACAGGTACACTGGGCTTACTAGTACCCATGAGATGAAGGATAGTTTCTTCATTGTTATTTAATAGTTTTCTCAAGAAATTGCTGGTGCAGACTATCCCAACATGAATAGAGTGTGAGCAACTAATAGCGGGTGTGAATTCAAATAATTTCAAGTCTTTACTCTTCCAAGGGGGCTGGCTCATTAGCAGCCAATACAATGGATATTCCCATTTGATCATCTTCTTGCAAGAGCAAGGCAAGGCAAGGCAAGTTTATTTATATAGCACCATTCATACAAGCTGCAATTCATAGTGCTTTACAAACGAAACAAGAGAATAAAATAGTTTAAAAACATTGCAGAACCACAATACAACACAGGACAACAAAATAGCCAATAAGCCAATTGTATGAATAGTACAGCAAAATCACTAAAATATTAAGGCGATTTTAAAAGCACATAAAAAGGTTAAAACAAGAGGATTAAAATTACCCGCATGTAGGGTCATGAAAAAGCTACATCAAACAATAGTGTCTTTAGGCCTGACGTAAATGTGGTTACGGACTTTGCACACCTCAGGTGTTCGGGGAGCCTGTTCCACAGGTGTGGAGCATTGAAACTGAATGCTGCTTCAGCCCTTTTTGTTCTCACCCTGGGAACATGGAGTAAACCTGTCCCCGAAGACCTGAGGAGTCTAGGTGCCTCATAAACAACAAGAAGGTCAGAGATGTATTTTGGACCCAGACCATTCAGAGCCTTGTATGCCAGTAGCAAAATTTTAAAATCTATCCTTTTACACACAGGGAGCCAGTGCAGAGATTTAAGGACAGGTGTAATGTGGTCCATTTTCTTGGTGTTAGTTAGGACTCTGGCAGCGGCATTCTGGATAAGCTGCAGTTGTTTAATTGATTTTTTACTGAGACCTGCAAAGATACTATTACAATAATCTAACCTACTGAAGATATATGCATGAACAAGTTTTTCAGTGTCTTCTTTGGACAGAAATCCCTTGATTCTTGCAAAGTTTTTTAGATGGTAGTAGGCAGATTTGGTAATGGTCTTTATATGGCTGTTAAAATTCAGATAAGAGTCTATAATTACACCAAGGTTTCTGGCTTTGTCTGTGGTTTTCATTGCAATTGAGTCAAGTTGAGCGCTTATCTCTAGCCTTATTTTTTGGGGGCCAAGGACAATAATTTCTGTCTTATTTGCATTGAGCTGGAGGAAATTCTGGTTCATCCACTCATTAATTCGTGTGACACACTGACTCAGTGAGTGTAGGGGACTATGTGGTGACACTGTGATATAAAGTTGTGTGTCATCGGCATAAGTATGGTAGGATATGTTAAAATACTCTATGATCTGAGCTAGGGGGAGCATGTAAATATTAAACAAGATGGGTCCAAGAATGGAGCCCTGGGGAACCCCGCATGTGAGTTTTGTATGTTCTGCTTCATAATTACCAAGGGAAACAAAATAATCCCGATCTTTCAAGTAGGATTTGAACCAGTCCAGCACAGAACCAGAGAGACGTACCCATTTCTCCAGTCTGTCAAGTAATATGTTATGGTCCACCGTATCAAAAGCAGCACTGAGATCCAGAAGTACCAAAACTGAAGCTTTTGATGCATCACTGTTTAGATGTATGTCGTTTAGGACCTTAGTAAGTGCAGTCTCAGTAATGTGATGTGGCCGAAATCCCGACTGGAAAACATTAAAAATATTGTTTTGGATCATAAAGCTATAAATTTGTTTATAAACTACCCTTTCAATGATTTTTGCCAGAAATGCTAAATTAGATATGGGCCTGTAGCTGCTCATAGCTGAGGCATCCAGATTAGGCTTCTTCAATAGGGGCTTGATCACTGCAGTTTTTAAGGCTTTGGGAAAGTGCCCCAATCGAAGGGAAGAGTTTACTATGTTCAGCACTTCTGGTGCAACACTATTAAAAATATGTTTTAAAAAGCTTGTGGGCATCAGATCAAGACAGCAGGTAGTGGACTTTAGCTGTTGAACAATTTCAGTCAGGGATGCACAGTCTAAGAGTGCAAAATGTTGCGATTCATTAGTGAATCTGGAGGCGTAAGTGACAAAGCCATGTTCCCTGGGGTGGTGCTACACATTGTTTGTCTTATCTTCAGAATTTTATCAGTGAAGCAATCTGCAAAGTCATTACACGACTTGCTGGACAGGAGCTCAGGAGGGAGTGATGACGAGGGGTTTGTCAGTCTATCGACAACGGCAAATAATGTGCGGGAATTGTTATATTTGTTGATAACCTCTGAGAAAAAGGACTGCCTTGCCCCTTTCAATTCCTGATTATAGATACGGAGGCTGTCCTTGTAGATGTCGTAGTGGACCTGTAGTTTGGTTTTTCGCCACCTACGTTCGGCCTGTCTACACTTTGTTCTTTGGGATCTCACTGCTGTGGCATTTCTCCATGGTGACTTTTTCCTTCCAGATAAAACCTTGGTCTTTAGTGGTGCAATAGCATCAATAAGAGTCATAACATTGGAGCTGAAACCATCCACAAGGTCATCGACAGAGGCCGAGGGCAGAGTTGGTGATGGTGTAAAGGCCTGAGTGAACAATGCGCCGGTGTTTTCATTGATACAGCGCCTTCTGATCACCTCTGGTTCCTTTCTGATACTGCTAGCACAGGTTGTCGTTTTAAAAAATACACAGTGGTGATCAGAAAGAGCAACATCAGTCACCATAACATCGGAAATGTCGAGACCCTTTGATATAATCAGATCCAATATATGCCCCCTATTGTGAGTCGGCTCTGTTACATGCTAATACAATCCAAAATTGTCCAGAATGTTCAGGAGCTCTTTTGCACCTCCATCCTCAGCATTATCTATGTGAATATTGAAATCACCCGTTAAGACCACACAATCAAAATCAATGCATATGATGGACAGTAATTTGGCAATCTCATCAAAAAACTGTGCATCATATTTTGGTGGCCTGCAACTGCAGGAGGCTTACATAGTGCACTTTCAGAAGTTATAACATTTGGTTGAATACGTCTGGATGATTGCAGATAGAATTCTGAACAGTGTTGCATGAGTTATTGTCCAACTCAAAGCCAATTGGGACTGTGGTCCGATTAAGGGCATTGGACATGTATGTAAGTTAGCATCATGTTGTTAATAGCCCATGTCTTTTCTACCCTTTATGGTTTATCCGTTTAAGTGTTTCACACACAGATCGATTTACCGCATGAAACCACAGAGCTTCGAAGGCTTCACGTAGTCACTCGCGTGACTTCGATAAAAAATAGTAAGATTAAACGAGAACTTACCGTTTGAAGTTTGATCTTTATTTTATGAGAAGTTGAAGTGAGGGACTACGTGCCTTCCACTCCCAACCCTGAATCTCATAAAGATGATTTGGTAAGTCAAGGGTTATTAATCTCTCTATAGCTTAAGTTCGTGCAAGTGGTCTGTGGTTTCATACAGTTGCTCTGAAGATTGACGCGCATGCGGGCTGGCGGGCTCTTCACGTAGACCCTCACTTCAATTTCTCATGAATTAAAGATCAAATTTCAAACGGTAAGTTCTCGTTTAAACTTTCTATTAAACACAACATCGAATAAGCTCTGACCTCTGAACTGCAAAATACTATTATTATTTGTTATTTGCACTATATTTGTTATTTATGGAACGTTTTCTTTTTGTTTCCCGTTATGTACAATGTTTACATATTCACATATTGTGTTGTGCTGCAGCAATTAAAAATGCATTGTCCCCTCCGGGACATTTGACAATAAACCACTCTTGACTCTTGAACATAATGGCGCGCTGCAGTACGTAGTGCAACCATATACAACGGACATTATTGTTTGATGCTGAGGTTGGGTTGCGTTTCGGGTTGTCCAGAGTGGTTGAACAGCCTGATGGTTGGTGGGACAAAATCTGTTTCAGTCCTGTGGATGTCGATTCTCAGGCACCTGTTTCTTTTTCCAGATGGTAGCAGCGAGAAGGGAGTATGGCCGGTATAGCGTGTGTCGTCTAATTCGTTTAGCTACCTTTTTGAGGCGTCTCTTCGCGCAGATCCCTTCAATGTGCGGCGATCAGTGCCGATGATTGACCATGCAAAGTACACCATTTTCTGCAGCCTTCTTCAGTCTTTGGCGTTCAGCAAAGAGAACCAGGACACGTGGCAATGAAGAGAGAGCCAATAGCTTTACATTATTAAATGCACCAGGACGGGTTTAATGTGATTCTTTCTGATGCAGCTTTACAATAAAATTAGCACGTCAACTCAGTTAACATCCAATTTTAAAAATCTATACAGAGTCAGTTTGCTCTCCAGCTTCTTTCTGCCGACGTTCGATGGAGTGTTCTTTGTGATTATATCAATACGTTGTGCCCAGGATGGATCACCATGGACGAGAAAGCAGAGTGAATTGACTGTCTCCAGCTTTAGGTTCTTAGGCAAGTACATCTTATCTACTCTACTGACCAGATCCACCCATCTATGGTTTCATCGCTTTTCATTTACCCCGAGTAGACTGGCGTGGACGATGACAGCGCGACAAACGTGACATGACGGTAAACAAAATATATGGTTTTAAAACACATTCTCATAATTTATCGACAGCTCCTCCCATCTATCCCGGCAGTTCCCATGTCCGCGGGTCGACCGTGTTCTATCACTCAATCTTAATTATGAAGCCGATCAATGTGCGTATTAACATGACATTTAAGAAATAGAAGTAATTGTCACCCCTCACGGAATCTCAGTCCATATATTGTTACCTCAGTTCTGAACGACAGACTCGTTGTCAAGCTGAAAAGCGTACAGAAGAGATTTACGGGGATGTTGCCAGGAATAGACGGTGTGAGCTATAGGGAAAGGTTGAGTAGACTGCGACTCAATTCCTTGCAGCACAGGAGAATGAGTGGTGATCATAAATTATAGTAGTAGAATTCGGCTATTCGACCTATCATGTTGACTCTGCCATTCAATCAATGCTGACCTATCTCTCCCTCCTGACTCCATTCTCCTGCGTTCTCTCCATAACCTCTGACACCGTTACTAATCACGAATCTATATGTATATGCATTAAATATATCCACTGACTTTGCCTCCACAGCCTTCTGCGGCGAATAATTCCCCAGATTCACCACCCTTTGACTAAAGAAATTCCGCCTCATCTCCATCACAAAAAAGGTTCTTTAATTTCTTTAGAACCTCTAGTCCTAAACTCTCCCACTAGTGGAAACATTATATCCACATCTATTCTATCCAAGCCTTTCACTATTGTATACGTTTCAATGAGATTGTCCCTCATTCTTCTAACATCCAGGGAATATAGGCCCAGTGCCGTGAAACGCTTATCACATGTTAACCTACTCATTCCTGGGATCTTTCTTGTAAACCTCTTCTGGAGCCTCCCCAGCGACAGAAGATCCTTCCTCAGATATTGCGCCCAAAATTGCTCACAGTATGCGCCATGCCCAGTGCCTAATGGAGCCACAACATTACATTCCTGTTTTCATATACAAGGACTCTCGAAAGAAATGGTAGCATTGTTTTTGCTTTCTTTACTGCTGATTTGACTTGCAGATTCTGCTGAAAAGCAGGTGTTCTTATCAGTAGGGGGGAGTTTAGTCCTATATAGTTCTAGGTTCTTATCTGTTGCATCCTTGCAATTACAGTTGCTCTTTGTCACTGCGTTTAGTAGACAAGTCTCCAGAAGTTTAACGAACGACCTCTTTAACGAGGGGTCCTCGGTTATCAAGTAGAATCATGTATCATTACAGGGACATTGGCATTTAAGTCCTTCTGCAGTAGTACAGGGCCCTAGTGAGACCACACCTGGAGCACTGTGTGCAGTTATAGTCCCCTAATTTGAGGAAGGACATTCTTGCTATTGACGTGGTGTAGCGTAGGTTTACAAAGTTAATTCCCGGGATGGCGGGACTGTCATATGCTGAGAGAATGGAGCGGCTGGGCTTTTAAAATCTGGAGTTTAGAAGGATGAGAGGGTATCTTATTGAAAATATAAGAATGTTAAGGGTTTTGACACGCTAGAGGCAGGACACATGTTCCCGATGTTGGGGAAGTCCAGAACCAGGGGCCACATTTTAAGAATAAGGGGTAACAGGATACTGAGTTGGATGATCAGCCATGATCATGTTGAATGGCGGTGCAGGCTCGAAGGGCCGAATGGCCTACTCCTGCACCTATTTTCTATGTTTCTATGTAAGCCATTTAGAACGGAAATGAGAAAACACTTTTTCTCACAGAGTGTTGTGAGTCTGTGGAATTCTCTGCCTCAGAGGGCGGTGGAGGCCGGTTCTCTGGATACTTTCAAGAGAGAGCTGATAGGGTTCTTAAAGATAGCGGAGTCAGGGGATATGGGGAGAAGGCAGGAACGGGGTACTGATTGTGGATGATCAGCCATGATCACATTGAATGGCGGTGCTGGCTCGAAGGGCCGAATGGCCTACTCCTGCACCTATTGTCTATTGTCTATTGCCTATTGTTTTTGCTTTCTTTACTACTGATTTGACTTGTATATTAATCTTTTGGTTATCCTGCACCAGCACTCCCAAGTCCCTTTGCACCTCCGATTTCTGGATTTATTCCTCATTTAGAAGTTAATCTACGCCTTTATTCCTCCGACTAAAATGCATGATTCCACACTATGCTACACCATATTCCACCTGCCACTTCGCTGCCCACTCTCACAACCTATCCAAGTCCTTCTGCAGTTCCTGCTTTCTCTGCACGGATTGACCCTCCACCTATTTTCGTATCATCCACAAACTTGGCCACAATGCCTTTAATCCCCTCATCATAGCCATTTATATACAACGTGAAGAGCAGTGGCCCCAGCACCGAGTCCTGCAGAACTCCGCTAGTCACTGGCAGCCAACCAGAAATATTACCAACTATTATCTTACAAGATGAGAGGAATAGATCTGGAGGATGTACAGTCTGTTGCCCAGAGTCAGTGAATCGAGCACCAGAGGACATAGGTTTTATGGTGAAAGGGAAAATATTGAATAGGAATCTGAGGGATAACTTTTCCACCCAATTGGTGGTGAGTGTATGGAATGAGCTGCAAGATGAGGTAGTTGAGGCAGGGACTGTCCCAGCATTAAAGTAACAGTTAGACAGCATTATCTGGGTTTTGATAATTATAAGGAAGTTGAGTAGGTTGTAATTCGGTTTACCCAACAACTTACATATGGGAAAGCATGATGGGGGAAATGGTCAAGGATGTAACCAGAATATCAAAGTTGAAACATTCTGCTGAAAAACAGATGTAGGAGGGAGTTTCGTCCTATGTTGTTCCATCTAGGTTCTTATCTGTTGCATCCTTGTAATTACAGCAGCTCTTTGTCACTGTGTTTAGTAGGCAAGTCTCCAGAAGTTTAACGAACGACATATTTAACGAGGGGCCCTCGGTAATCGAGTAGAATACATTATCCTTACAGGGACATTGGCATTTAGGGAGGGTTTCTAAACAACGAAATGAAACGAAAGATTAAACAAGAAACGAAAGAGTAAAATTCACTCCGAGGAAAGACAACAATGACAGGTTACAGAGACATTGATTAACGATTTATGTCAACTCGACAAGTAACCATCATGTCATGGGGATATAAAACTGTTGTCGTTACGACAGCTTATGAAGCTGTTTGGGCTTACTCACACTGCTCGATGTGCATCGATAAGGCCTTTAATAAACCGACTTGATCGATATACTCACCCACTGATCTATGAGCTGTTTCATTTTGTTTATGTGCCTATATGAGTACATTCAGGTTATAGGGTACGGATATAGCACACAAATCCCTCCTGCAATTGGCGTAGTCGGCAGTATAGTACACAGGACGACCGTCAGCGATGAGGTTCCTAATC
Organism: Raja brachyura; assembly: GCA_963514005.1. The sequence goes on from OY740818.1 coordinate 3,831,600, forward strand.
GGGTGAGTATGTTTAATGTTCCCACCTGTAATTAGGCGAGTAGATTCTGTTTGGTTTTACGGCGGCCTTAAGTTGTAGTATCAAAAGAACAATGTGGAGGAAAACAAAAAGGAAACGCGTGGTGACTTTACTGAACAAGATCGGTGAAGGTATCAAGCGTTGGGTTCTAACATGGGGTTATAACACATTAGATACAATCACAAAGGTAACGTAAAATGACAGGTGCTACCACAGTGGGTTGCCTGAGGTAGGGTCTTCTTTTGCGATAGACACCAGCCTCTGGTGCGGTGATACATTAGCATTTGGTGCGGTGGGACAATAGACAATGTGTGCAGGAGTAGGCCAGTCGGCCCTTCGAGCCAGCACCGCCATTCAATGTGATCATTGCTGATCATTGACTTTCAGTACTCCGTTCCTGCCTTCTCCCCATATCCCCTGACTCCGCTATCTTTAATAGCTCTATCTAACTATCTATTGAAAGCATCCAGAGAACCGGCCTCCAATGCCCTCTGAGGCAGCGAATTCCATAGACTCACAACTCTCTATGTGAAAAAGTTTTTCCCTTTCTCCGTTCTAGAACTTATTCTTAAACTGTGGCCCCTGGTTCTGGATTCCCCCAACATCGGAAAAATGTTTCCTGCCTCTAGCGTGTGCGAACCCTCAATAATCTTTTTTTTTATTTTTTATTTATTAGAGGTAAATAAATCAACGTACTTCACATATATACTGTTACAATCATTGTACCCCATAATTTTATGGTTTTTAAAGAAAAAGAATAGAGAGAAAGAGAGTGAAAGGTGAAAAGAGTTGTGATAGTGAAAGAGCGTGCAAAAAGGGAGAAGAAACCCTTGGTCAAATAATTAGAAAAGGGGGTTAAAAGTTAGACCCTAAAAAAAGAAAAGGAAAAAGAAAAAAAAAAGAAAAAAAGCCAGTTATTATGTTATATATATCTCGCAAAAGGAATCCAACTCGATAGTTTTTCATCCCCCCCTACCAAGGCCCGAGGTACTCCTGCACCATATCTTTGTAGTGATTCTATAAATGCAGACCACGTCTGATAGAAGCGTTCTCATTTTCCTTCCAGGCTGAGTCTCATATCTACCAGATGTAGTGTTTCAAGCATAGTTGAAATCCACATATTTAATGTTGGTATAGGAGCATTTTTCCAAAATTTTAAGATTCGTTTTTTTTCCTGTTATTAAGCCGTAACCAAATAAATTCTTTTGATACACATTTAATTCCGAACTACCATCTGTCATTCCGAAAATAATCCATTCTGGCTTTGGTGTCATTTTTATTTTAAACAGTTTTGTGAAAATTTCAAAGATTTCAATCTAAAACCTTTGAATTTTTGTCCAAAAGATGAATGAGTGTGCTGTAGTAGCTTCTTGATACTGGCATTTATCACAAATTGGTGAAACGTTAGGGAAAAATTTATTTAATTTAGGTTTTGAGTAGTATAATCTGTGTATTATTTTAAATTGTATTAAAGTGTGTCTTGCGTTAATTGAGCATTTGTGCACATTTAATAAGTATTCTTTCCACCTTTCATTGGAAATGTTAATGCTTAGTTCTTTTCCCCATTCACCTCTAATACCTTGTTGGTATTACTGCATTTAGTATAATATTATATATATGTGAAATTAAATTTGCTGATTCCGCCTTTGTATTCATTACTTCATCTAGTAAGTCTAATGGCATTTTGTGAAATTCATGTGCATGTTTTTTTCAAATAATCACATATTTCAAAATATTTAAAATACTGATTGTTACCCAGATTGTATTTTAGTTGTAATTATTCAAATGATAATAATTTTCCCATATCATACAGATCTCCCAAAGTTTTAATTCCTGCCCTTTCCCATTGTATAAATGCTTTGTCTATAATTGGGGGTTTAAACAGGGGGGTTTTAGCAATAGGTGATAGGAGAGATAAGTTTCTTAATTTTAAATTGTATTTTATTTGTTTCCAAATTCTGATTGTACTATGTATAATTGGGTTTTTGTTATAGTTTGTATTATTCACCGTCATTGGTGAAAGAAGGATCACACCAATATTAAATGGGGAGCAGTCCTCTTTCTCCACAATGACCCATTCCGGTTCATGAAGAGAATTATCGAACAATTGAATCACATTTCTAATATTTACCGACCAATAATAATACATAAAATTAGGGAGTGCTAATCCCCTTACTACTTTGGGTTTATTCAGGTGTGGTCTTTGTAATCTATGGGTCTTATAATCCAAAATAAAATTTGTTATATCTGAGTCCATTTAAAAAAAAACTTTTTGGGTAGATATAGTGGAATTGATTGGAACAGGTATAGAATTTGTGGTAGAAAAATCATTTTTATGGCGTTTATTCGACCTCTTAAGGACATCGGAAGCGTTTTCCAGAATTTAATTAAATTATGTAGTTTCTTAAGTACAGGGTTATAGTTTGCTTTAAACATGTCTCGATATCTAATAATTTAAATACCCAAGTATTTAATTTTTTTCCACAGCTATTTTAAAAGGAAATTGTACGAGATGTGTAGAATCGTTCGGTTTTATTGACATGCTTTCGCTTTTATTCCAATTTATTCTATAACCTAAAAATGAACCGAAATCCTCAATTAAATTTAAAATGTTGGGTATAGTGATATGAGGCTTTGTGATGTACAAAAGTACATCATCAGCGTATAATGATATTTTATTGTTTGAATATTTTGTCTTATATCTGTGGATATTCGGATGAGTTCTAATGATTTCCGCTAGTGGTTCAATTATGAGGGCGAATAACAATGGTGCTAATGAGCAACCTTGTCTATTACCCCTTGACAATTGAAATTTCGTGGATAAAATATTATTAGTTAATATTCTGGCCGTTGGCTTATTGTATATTAATTTAATCCATTGAATGAAATTTTCTCCCGGTTGAAATTTTTGCAATACCTTAACCATATACTTCCATTCAACCTGATCGAATGCTTTCTTTGCATCCAGCGAAATAATTGCGAGATTTGGATCTTTAGTTTGGTGTGAGTGCATTATGTTAAGCAGACGTCTCAAATTATTGAATGAATGTCTCTTAGGGATAAACCCCGTTTGATCCGGATGTATTAGTTTAATGGCATACTTACTTAATCTTCTTGCTAATATTTTTGTTAATATTTTTTTATCTGTATTTAACAACGCAATAGCTCTATAAGATCCAGGTTCTTCCTCGTCTTTATCTTTCTTAAATAGTAGTGTAATCTTAGATTCTGCTAATGTATCAGGTAATATTTGTTCTCTGAAAGCGTGTGTGTACATTTTCTGTAGACGAGGACTACATATATCGTAAAATCTTTTATAGAATCCATTACTAAATCCATCGGGACCTAGTGTTTTTCCATTTTTTTATGAGAATATTGTTTCTTCTATTTCCTTATTTGAGATTTGTGCTCCCAATTCCTCTTGTTCCTGCAATTCTAGTTTGGGAAGATTGCAATTATCCAGAAACTCAGTGACTGTGTTGATGTCCGTGGTCGTTTTGGATGTATACAAATTCTCATAAAATTGCACAAATCTTTTATTAATTTCATTCGGTAATGTTAATACTTCCCCTCTGTCTGATTAAATCTTTGAAATCGTGTGTTCCTTTTCTCGTTTTTTTAATTGGCGTGCGAGAAGTTTATGGGGCTTATCCCCAAATTCAAACTGTTCCTGTCTTGTAATTTGGAGTAATCTTATAACTTTCTCTGATAGTAATTTATTTAATTTGAATTTTAGTATTAATATTTTATTATGTTTATCCATGGACGGGTCTTTAGCATTATCTATATCCAATTGTCTAATTTGTTCCTTTAGCTGCCGTTGTTCAATCTTATTTTTTTTATTCTGAAAGGCTTGGTATGAGATTATAACACCTCGAATAAAAGCTTTGAAAGATTCCCATAATAAAGTAGGTGATGTGTCTGGCGTACCACTTATTTCAAAAAAAAGATCCATTTGCTGTCTTAGATATATACTTCCTTGCAGGTCTTTTAAAATTTGGGGGTTATACCTCCAGAACGATGTATTCTTAGACATACCTTCTTTTTTTTTAAAGTTAGAGGGGAATGATCTGAAATCGTATTTGTATGGTATTTTGGGTTAAGAGTATACGGAATTAATTTTGTGTCTACCAGGAAATAATCTATACGTGAATAAGTCTTGTGTACCGATGAATAAAATGAATATTCCTTGCCTGCCGGATTTGCAATCCTCCAAACATCGGTTATATTTGTTTTTTTTATATATGTGTTTAAAAGTTCACTAGTTTTAGATTTCATATTACCTCGTTGCTTTTGACTGGATTTATCTAAATAAGGATCTAAGACACAGTTAAAGTCCTCCCCAATTATAACATTCTGGTAATTATATTCTGCAATTATATTCAAAATTTTATTTAAAAAATGCGGATTATCAAAGTTAGGCGCATATATATTTACCAATGTGATTGGGATTGCATGGATCTCACCGGTAACTATCAAATATCTCCCATCCTCATCTGTTAAGGTATTTTTCTGTTTAAATGGTATATCTTTGGGAATCATGATTGACGTGCCTCTGGATTTTGACGTGTATGACGAATGAAAACTTTGACCTATCCAGTTGGCCCCCAATCTAACTTGATCTTGAACTTTAAGATGCGTTTCTTGAAGGAAGATAACATCTGATTTAAATGCCTTCAGCTGTGCTAAAATCTTACCCCTTTTAATACGTTTGTTAGCCCCCCTAATATTCCCACTGCAAAATGAGATTCCTCCCGATTTATTTTGTTTAGTGTCTTGCATTTTGGCTAAGTTTAGTACCTATGTATCTTACGGTGCATCCATACCTCAGGTCTTTAAGCAATGGGGGAACAGTCAACCTACCAAGTTCAATTTGTGGATTATCTTTGCGATTATCCTTGAATTAAAAAAACACACATGTGATTAATTGTGATTTTTTTTTTAAATAGTAAAAGTGAAAATACAGTGACCGAGCTTGTCGACACTGTAATAAGTGGCCCACCTTTTGGTGGGAGAAAACATTATAATGACTTCCGTTTTCGATGTTAATAAACAAATAGCTCCGTTCCCTCAATAAGTCATAACATATCCATACTAGAACCGAGCCGATTCCAAATCAACTATATAATACCTAATTGCAGTACATATATCCCAGGCACGTGCCGTCAGGGTAGGCAAGGTAGGCACTGCCTACCCTGACTAAAATTATGCAATGACAATTATTAAATATAAATAGTAAAGGCATGGGAGAATTAAGCCTATCTAAGAGATCGATCTCTTTGGTAGGCATAATTCTCCGTGCCTTTCATCCGCAGCGCTTGTAACACAGGAATCTCTGTGCAGCCCACGTGCCGTCAGCGCTGCCTGAGCCGTCAGTTTCAAGGGGAGCTGAAGGCAGCAGACATTCTGCCTTTGCAGCACTGCGCATGTGCATCCTCATACTGCACATGCGCAGCGCGAGTTTCTTGGCGGGGTTTTCAAATATGGATTGCCATTATTTTAATAGTATCTGAGGAAACAAAAAGTGAAGAATGGACAATGTATCAATAACGTGGTAAGTGCATTTCTTGGTGCTTTATGTTTTTAAATACTGTATTTCCCGGGGTGGGGTGAGAGCTCCGTTCACAGTGTTTGGGGAGTCTGGCGTTGTGAAGGAGGGGATTGGGGTCAGTAACCCGCTTGCCACGCTCCGGTCTGAGTGCAGCAGGCACGTGCCGTGAGTAATTACTCAGGGCAGGCAGTCAGCCGGCTTTAAAAAAAAATCTTAAACCGCGCATGTGCAGATTGTTCTCTTCGTAAAAAAAATAAGTAACAATTCAATTTTACCAAGGCTTCTCAATCTCCTTCATTTTTTAATTACTGAATGGGTGCGGGACGGAGGATGAAGGCAGGTGGAGAGATGGTGGGAAAAACGGGAGCACACCGGGACGTTGAATCAGTTGTCATCTTATTGAATGACAACACTAATTCACGGGTCCATTTGGAGGGAGAGTTCCTTTCACAGCGTATGGAGAGTCTGTGCCAGGGGTTAAAGATGCGGGAGTCAAAGTCAAAGTATCCTTTATTGTCATTCAGACCTTTCGGTCTGAACGAAATTTCATTGAATTCAGGAGTTGGCAGGAGTGGCATTGAGGGCAGGAGTGTTGAGAAGGAGGGGGTCAGAAATCATATCAGTAACTCACTCACCGCTGCCGCAGCGTTCCGGGCACGGACAGCAGAACTGGCCGCCACTTCCGGGGATAGAAGCAGCTCGGGTGCGAGCAGCCGCCGCAACCCGACAGCAGAACCGGCTGCCACTTCAGCGCCTTCTGCCAGCCTGCTCACCTCTGGCAGTGCTCTTCATCTAAACATCTCTCACCTGCAGCTCGCCGGCTTCGCTCATGTGAACCGCGTCCCGCAATTCCTTAAATTCCCACAGCCAAGTAACCTCAACTGGTCCCGTGAACGAGCTGTCGGAATTTAAAGATTTGCGGGAAGCCGGCCGGCGAGCGGCAGGTGAGAGATGTTCAGGCCAAGAGCATTGCCAGAGGTGAGTGGGGACCAGCAGAAGGGGCTGAAGTGGCAGGGTCCCGGCGGCCACTCGCAGTCACCCGAGCTGCTTCCTTCTTCGGAAGTGGCGGCCAGTTCTGCTGTCCGTGCCCGGAGTGCTGTGGCAGCCAGCCGATCTAATTCACTCCCCGGCCACAATAAAACCATATAGTAATTACAGCACAGAAACAGGCCATCTCGGCCCTTTTAGTCCGTGCCGAACACTTACTCTCACCTAGTCCCATCTACCTGCACTCAGACCGGAGCGTGGAAAGTGGGTTACTGACCCCAATCCCCTCCTTCACAACGCCAGACTCCCCACACACTGTGAACGTAGCTCTCCCCCCACCCCGGGAAATACAGTATTTAAAAACATAAAGCACCAAGAAATACACTTACCACGTTATTGATACATTGTCCATTCTTCACTCTTTGTTTCCTCAGATACTATTAATATAATGGCAATCCATATTTGAAAACCCCACCAAGAAACTCGCGCTGCGCATGTGCAGTATGGTGATGCGCATGCGCAGTGCTGCAAAGGCAGAATTTCTGCTGCCTTCAGCTCCCCTTGAAACTGACGGCTCAGGCAGTGCTGACGGCACGTGGGCTGCACAGAGCTTCCCGTGTTACAAGCGCTGCGGATGAAAGGCACGGAGAATTATGCCTACCTAAGAGATCGATCTCTTAGATAGGCTTAATTCTCCCATGCCTTTACTATATAACCATATAACCATATAACAATTACAGCACGGAAACAGGCCATCTCGGCCCTTCAAGTCCGTGCCGAACAACTTTATATATTTAATAATTGTCATTGCATAATTTTAGTCAGGGTAGGCGGTGCCTACCTTGCCTACCCTGACGGCACGTGCCTGCCCGGAACTCACACAACATAATTTGATAATTGGTGGGGATTTAAATTGTACACTAGATTCTTATCTCAATAGAACATCAAGCCAAAGAAAAACAAAATCCAAGACAAGCGAATTATTAAACTCATACATTAATACTACTAATATCAAAGATGTTTGGAAAATTGAAAACCCATCTGGAAAGGAATACTCATTCTACTCATCAGTACATAAAACTTATTCAAGGATAGACTACTTTTTAGTAGACTCTAAACTAAAAAACTAGGATAAGTTTAGAGTTTAGTAGACTCTAAACTAAAAAAAATACATTTTGAATTCGGTGATAAACCATAAAAATCACCTTCATGTCAACTCCGGAAACAGGAAGGGGAAAAAAACAATATATAAAATCAAATCAGGTACCGGAGAAATACTAACATTACCCAAGGATATTAATGATAGATTTTCACAATACTATCAAACACTTTACTCAACCAAAACGACAGTGGGTTCTGCAGGAATGCAATCATTCTTACAGAAATGTAATCTTAAACGTTTAGACCTGAAAGAGAGGGAATTATTAGAGGCTGAAATATCAGTAAAAGATATTGAAGAATCTATTAGATCTTTAAAAAACGGAAATGCTGCTGGCCCAGATGTTTTAAATAGTGAGTTTTATTAAAAAATTCATGATCTGATCTCCCCACGCCGACAGACATTATATACTCAAGCATTCATGCCACAGTAACTTCCAGAAACTTTAAATGAATCACCAATAATACTTATACCCAAAACGGATAAGGACCTTGAAGACCCAGGTTCATATAGAGCAATTGCTCTCTTAAACACCGATCAGAAAATATTAACCAAAATTTTAGCCCATAGATAAGTGTAGTGATTCATAAATGAATACACCCTGATCAAACAGGCTTTATTCCAAAACATTATTCATATTATAATCTGAGACGATTATTTAACATTATATACTCAAATAGAATAGCCAATGTAGACCAAGCAGTCATCTCGTTAGATGCTGAGAAAGCATTTGATCAAGTGGAATGGCCCTATTTATTTTCAGTGATGGAAAATTTTCAACTGGGTGAGAAGTTTTGCACAAGGGTTAAGGTTTTATATACTAACCCGACAGCTAGAATAATGACAAATCAAATGTTATCAACAAAAGTTGATTTATCTAAAGGTTGTAGACAAGGATTCCCGTTATCCCCGCTATTATTCGCCCTCGTTATCGAACAACTAGCAGAAAGAGTTAGCGTACATCCAGAAATATATGGGTATAATGCTAAAAATAGAATCAATGAAATTTCTCTATATGCAGATGATGTATTATTATATATTACAAACCCAGAAATCAGCATTCCAAACTTGTTAAATCTTATAACTCAATTTGGTTTATTTGCGCGATACAGAATTAATTGGAATAAAAGTGAGATTATGCCAATAATGGAACCTAATTCATACATATTGCAACAGTCACCTTTTAAAATAGTTAATGAAAAATTCAAATTTGAATTTATGTGACCAAGAAATATACTTCTTTATTTAAATCAAATTTTGCGCCTTTACTTAATACATTGCATAAGAATATTCAATATTGGAAAACACTTCTCATTTCAATGCTCGGTAGAATTAATGCTATTAAAATGATTTTCCTTCCGCAACTACTATACCTCTTTCAATAAATTCCGATATATCTCCCAAAAAATGTATTGAAAAAAGTCGGCTCTATTCAGTATTCAGGAGGGATAGACGAAAAGGAAAAGGAGGTGGGGTAGCGTTGCTGGTGAGAGAGGAGATTAATGCAATAGAAAGGAAGGACATTAGCGTGGAGGATGTGGAATCGATATGGGTAGAGCTACGAAACTCTAAGGGGCAGAAAACGCTAGTGGGAACTGTGTACAGGCCACCTAACAGTAGTATTGGAGTTGGGGATGGCATCAAACAGGAAATTAGAAATGCGTGCAACAAGGGTAACACGGTTATAATGGGTGACTTCAATCTGCATGTAGATTGGGTGAATCAAATTGGCAGGGGTGCTGAGGAAGAGGATTTCCTGGAATGTATGCGGGATAGTTTTCTCAACCAACATGTGGAGGAACCAACGAGAGAGCAGGCTATTCTAGACTGGGTATTGAGTAATGAGGAAGGGTTAGTTAGCAGTCTTGTTGTGCGTGGCCCCTTGGGCAAGAGTGACCATAATATGGTTGAGTTCTTCATTAGGATGGAGAGTGACAAAATTAAGTCAGAAACAAGGGTTCTGAACTTGAACAAAGGTAACTTTGAAGGTATGAGATGTGAATTGGCCAAGATAGACTGGCAGGTGATTCTTAAAGGGTTGACAGTGGATGTGCAATGGAAGGTATTTAAAGACTGCATGGATGAAGTACAAAAGTTGTTCATACCAGTTTGGCAAAAGAATAAATCGGGGAAGGTGGTGCATCCATGGATAACAAGGGAAATCAGGGATAGTATAAAAACAAAAGATGAGGCATACAAATTTGCCAGAAAAAGCAGCCTACCGGAGGACTGGGAGAAATTCAGAATCCAGCAGAGGAGGACAAAGGGCTTAATTAGGAAAGGGAAAATAGATTATGAAAGGAAACTGGCAGGGAACATAAAAACTGACTGCAAAAGTTTTTATAGATATGTAAAGAGAAAGAGACTAGTTAAAACAAATGTTGGTCCCTTGCAGTCAGAAACAGGTGAATTGATCATGGGGAACAAGGACATGGCAGACCAATTGAATAACTACTTTGGTTCTGTCTTCACTAAGGAAGACATAAATAATCTGCCGGAAATAGCAGTGGAACGGGGGTCAAATAAGATGGAGGAACTGAGTGAAATCCAGGTTAGCCGGGAGGTGGTGTTGGGTAAATTGAACGGATTGAAGGCCGATAAATCCCCAGGGCCAGATAGTCTGCATCCCAGAGTACTCAAGGAGGTAGCCACAGAAATAGTGGATGCATTAGTGATAATTTTTCAAAATTCCTTAGATTCTGGAGTAGTTCCTGAGGATTGGAGGGTAGCTAATGTAACCCCACTTTTTAAAAAAGGAGGGAGAGAGAAAGCGGGGAATTACAGACCAGTTAGTCTAACATCGGTAGTGGGGAAACTGCTAGAGTCAGTTATTAAAGATGGGATAGCAGCGCATTTGGAAAGTGGTGAAATCATTGGACAAAGTCAGCATGGATTTACGAAAGGTAAATCATGTCTGACAAATCTGATAGAATTTTTCGAGGATGTAACTAGTAGAGTGGATAAGGGAGAACCAGTGGATGTGTTATATCTAGACTTTCAGAAGGCTTTCGACAAGGTCCCGCATAAGAGATTAGCATACAAACTTAAAGCACACGGTATTGGGGGTTCAGTATTGATGTGGATAGAGAACTGGCTAGCACACAGGAGGCAAAGGGTAGGAGTAAACGGGTCCTTTTCAGAATGGCAGGCAGTGACTAGTGGGGTGCCGCAAGGCTCAGTGCTGGGACCCCAGCTATTTACAATATATATTAATGATTTGGACGAGGGAATTCAATGCAACATCTCCAAATTTGCAGATGATACCAAGCTGGGGGGTATAGTTAGGTGTGAGGAGGATGCTTGGAGGCTGCAGGATGATTTGGATAGGCTGAGTGAATGGGCAGATGCATGGCAGATGCAGTACAATGTGGATAAATGTGAGGTTATCCACTTTGGTGGCAAAAACATGAGGGTAGACTATTATCTGAATGGTGGCAGATTAGGTAAGGGGGAGATGCAACGAGACCTGGGTGTCATGGTACACCAGTCATTGAAAGTAGGCATGCAGGTGCAGCAGGCAGTGAAGAAAGCAAATGGCATTCATAGCGAAAGGATTTGAGTATAGGAGCAGGGAGGTTCTACTGCAGTTGTACAGGGTTTTGGTGAGGCCACACCTGGAGTACTGCGTACAGTTTTGGTCTCCAAATCTGAGGAAAGACATCCTTGCCATAGAGGGGGTACAGAGAAGATTCACCAGACTGATTCCTGGGATGTCAGGACTTTCATATGAGGAAAGATTGGATAGACTCGGTTTGTACTCGATGGAATTTAGAAGATTGAGGGGGGATCTTATAGAAACCTACAAAATTCTTAAGGGGTTGGACAAGCTAGATGCTGGAAGATTGTTCCCGATGTTGGGGGAGTCCAGAACAAGGGGTCACAGTCTAAGGATAAGGGGGAATTCCTTTAGGACCGAAATGAGGAAAACATTCTTTACACAGAGAGTGGTGAGTCTCTGGAATTCTCTGCCACAGAAGGTAGTTGAGGCCAGTTCATTGGCTATATTTAAGAGGGCGTTAGATGTGGCACTTGTGGCTAAAGGGATCAGGGGGTATGGAGAGAAGGCAGGTACGGGATACTGAGTTGGATGATCAGCCATGATCACATTGAATGGCGGTGCAGGCTCGAGGGGCCGAATGGCCTACTCCTGCACCTATTTTCTATGTTTCTATTGTGACAAGTTTTATTTGGGATTATAAGAATCACAGAATAAGCAAAAAACACTTATGTAAATCCAAGACGAATGGAGGATTAGTTTTACCAAATTCCTTATTCTATTTCTGGGCAGTCAATGTCAAAAATATAAAATTTTGGTTGGAAGATATGGATCAACAACCAGACTGGTTAAAGATGGAAAAGGAAGATTGTCTGTCTTTTGAAATTGGTCCGATTCTGTTAACTCCCACAAAATTGAATAAAACTATAGTGAAAATCCAATATTACATAGTGGTAATCGAATTTGGATACAACTAAAAAAGACAATAAAATTGGATAATTTATCACTCTCTCTCCCTATCGCAAATAACCCTTCATTTAAACATTCAGTACTGGATAAAGGTTTTGCACAATGGAAAAATTATGGAATTAAAAAGATTTATAGAAATGGTATTTTCCTCTCGTTTCAGGAGTTATAACAGAATTACGGATTATATTCAATTTTTTTTTTAATATATTTACAACTTAAAGATTATGTTAAATCACATACACAAGAATACAGAACTAGAGAGCCAGAGATTCTAGATGAATGTTTGAATAAACACCTCACCACAGTCAAATTAATATCTTACATTTATAATAATCTTTTAGATAGTGAGATTCTGTCGTCGGAATTACATAGACAAGCATGGGAAAAGGAATTAGCTCAACCCATAATGAAAGATATTTGAGATGAAAGTCTACAACATATACATCAATGTTCGTTAAATGCCAGACATTCTATAATACAATTTAAAGTACTAGATAGATTGCATTATTCTAAAAGAAAATTAAATAGAATCTTTCCTAATATCTCTCCTACCTGTGATAAATACTCTGTGGCTAATTTAACCCGTACCTTTGTAAATTGCATAAAAATTAAACATTTCTGGATGGATATTTTTTAAATTATTTCCGTAGTTGTTAATACTCAACTGGAGCCCGATCCTAAATTAATAATATTGGGTATATCAGAACAATACCTAAAATCTTACAATAAACCAAATAAATGTCCTTTATTACAGTATAATAATTGGGAAAAAATTAATATTAACATTTTGGAAAACCCAGCAACCCTCACAATCAAAATGTGGATTGTGGAGATGTTGGAGACCTTAAATCTGGAAAAAAAAATAGATTTGTCTTAATTGACAAACCAGAATTATTCACAAGAATATGGTCTCCATTTATAGATTATTTGAAGGGGTACATTGAGCCGGCGCGGAAGCCTGACTGAAGCTTGAATCCAGGACTAAATGAATAGTTATGTTCTCTGACCTACGGACCCATCTCCTAAGCTGTATTATTGATAGTTTATTCAATTTTTCTCATTTACTTTTTATTCTCTCTTTATTTTTTCCATCTATAAATATAAAAAAAATAATTAGAGTCAATGTTAATATGTAACCGATAAATGAGGACCCCAGCTGCATTGGTAGCGGGGTCCCTGGAAACCTGGATATTTAATACGCAACCGTTTAACAAAGTTCACAGTGGTTTGGACTATGATATGTACATGCCTCTAATAAAAATTTAATATAAAAAATATCACAGTTCACTCAACGCAAAACTTTAGGCCATTTGCTCCTTGTGTCCGTAGAAATCCCCACTCCCATCCATCCCAACCACGCACAAAAGTCTAATGTGTAGGAGGTGTGAAGGAGGGTCTTCTATCCAGAGGTCCGCGGACGGGAGTGTTGGCCCAGGCCTGTAGACAGCGCGGAGGGGAGGCGCCAGCGGGGTTGTGCTGGAGTTGCTGCTTCTTTTCCGCTGCGACGGCAGCACCCCGCCGGGACAGGCAGAGCAGAGTTGGAGCCAGCCCCACCCTCCCCCTCCGGCGCTCCCACCGGCCCGGGGCCGCCCATGGACAGGACACTCGGGAGGGGACGGCCCAGCGGCGGCTAGATAGGGACGAGGCGCAGAACTGCATCCATGCAGCAGCAGGGCCACAGCCAGTGCTTAGCCCGAGCGACCTATGCATGCGCAGTCGGAATACCGAACTGGCTTATAATAGTAAGATTAAATGAGTACTTACCAGTTTGAAGTTTGATCTTTATTTTATGAGGCGTTACGATGAGGGACTACGTGAAGACCCCGCCAGCACGCATGCGCGACATTCTTCAAAGCAGTGGTGTGAAATCACAGATACCAGAGTTGACGAACGTAGAGAGAGAATAAGAGAACTAGCATACCAGTTGACCTTTATAATAGAGGGTTTGGGAGCGGAGGGCACATAATCCCTCATCGTAACTCCTCATAAAATAAAGATCAAACTTCAAACTGGTAAGTTCTCATTTAATCTTACTATTTTACTTCGGAGTCACGTGAGTGACTACATGAAGATTTCAAAGCTCTGTGATTTTTCTCAGTTGTCCAACCCGCTGTTGCAAGGATGTGGTCCATTGGAACTTCCATCATCCTTGCTGCCGATGTGGATGCAGCCCTGGTGGAGTGAGATTTAAACACATTAGTGTCCACCCCCGTTGCACCCAATACCACCCTTAACCATCTTGACATGGTTTGCACGGTGACTCTGTGATGAGGACGTTTGTGACATATAAGCAAAGCCCTCTCCGTGCCCCTGAGACTCTTGGTGACTTCCATGTAGCGTAAAAGGTGGGTCACTATGCATAAACGGCTGTCTACAGGTTAAGCCAGGATATCCAACTTTCGGCTAGATGATCCAGGCCTGTCTTTTTTAAGTAACCCGTGTATAAAGAAAGTTACCTTCTTGTTGGTTATAGCCATGGCATCCATACTTAGCTTGTGTCAGGACTGGACCCGTTGCGCTGTCACGGGTGCCATCAGCATTACCATTTTGTAGGTCAATTTGTCCAATGAAAGGGACGTTATTGGTGCCCACCCTCGGAGCATGGTTAGTACAATGCCGATGTCTCAGGTCTGGGAATATCTAGGCCTGGGGGGTTTTGAATTAAATATTCCCCTCATTAGTTTCAACACCAAAGGGTGAGACCCCACGGTAAGGTGATCGCAACCTTGTCCGAGATAATTGGATAAGGCATTTCTGGCACAGTTGATGGCACTGTAGCTCAAACCTTCATCGAAATGAAGGCTTGCCAGGAACTCCAACACTTCCGTGATGGTGGCTGTGTCATATGTGGTGTTGGTTTTGGCACAGAACGCCTCCCATTTCTTCACGTAAGCGAGGTACTGTCTCCTGGTGGACTCCCTGCACGATGATGCGGTGATGTTGATTGGTCAGTCCGAGTGTCCAAAATCCAGAAGTGGCCTTTTCAAACCGTGCAAACCAATAGGTTTATCCGGTCATGGCACGGGTAGCTCTCTCCTGTCATAGGGTGTACCAATAAACTCGGACATTTAGTTATTGGAATGCATGGTTCTGAGACCACGTCCAGTACGACAGGGAACCATGGTTGAGTACGCCAGACGGGCACAACCAGAATACCCGATGACCCGACTGATGAGGCAGAAGGGGGAAAATGCATAGAAAAACAAATCCCCCCAGTGTAGCGAGAAAGCGTCCATCGCTACTGCCCGAGGGTCTGGCTCCCATGCAACACAGGTTGATATTTGGTGATTAAGTCTGGATGCAAAAAGGTTGATATCTGGTGTTCCGTACCGATCTACAATATCGGCAAACACTTTGCGGTCCAACATACATTCGATTTTGTCATTAAACTTGCGTGACCTGGTGTCTGCCACTGTATTAAGCCTACCTGGAAGGTAAGTGGCTGATATCCAAATGTTCCTTTCTTGGCACCAGTGCCAGATTGTATTGACCAATTCGTCACAGGATATCGACCTTATTCCACCCATATGATTGATATAAGCCACCACAGTGGTATTATCAATTTGTAAGCATACGTGCAGATAGTGCATGTCGGAACAATAAACCCAGAGTCCATGAAATGCTCCCAGAATCTCTAGATAATTAATTCCTAGTGCCGGGAGTAGGGTTAATTCATGTGCACTCCATCTACCAACTGGAGGTGGTATTAGTTGCTCCCCAACCTTGTGCACTGGCATCAGTTTGTGGTATAACCGAGAGGTTTGTGATTGTGATGGGGTTAGAGCAATGTCGAGCATTGTCTATCAACCATTGTAATTCCAATTTAGCTTTCCCTGGTAATTGCATTGGCCTGTCAAAATGGCCCATGTGGTACTTGAGTGCTGCAATTTTTGCCCTTTGTAGGTTTTGGTAATGCAGTGGTCCAAATTGTGTGGCTGGGAAAGCAGGCTACTTGCTGGATAGACGGTTTCCTGATGCCAGTAAGGCTGTTGCATGCTTCTATCAAGTCTGCCGCTTTGTTCGGTGGCAAAGTGACAGACATATGAACAGAGTCAATTGTGAATCCTAAATAGTCCATAGTGGTAGAAGGCATCAATTTTGATTTATCTGGATGGATGATAAACCCCAGCTTTTGAAATAAGTGCTCAGTGGCTGAGACAGCCAATTTGGCCAACTCCAAGGTTTTCCCCATGATTAGAATATCATCGAGGTAAGCCATAACAATATGTTTTTGTTTCCTGAGACACGCTAAAGCTGGTTTTAATAATTTGGTAAACAGTCTGGGTGCTGATGATAATCCATTAGGTAGCGCCTTATACTGCCAGAGCTGCCCCATCCAGACAAATTTCAAATCTGCGATGATCCTTGTCTGTTGGTACTGAATAATATGCATCCTTTAGATCGATGCAAGCCGTGAAGTACCCCTTGGAAACTAGTTGTTTGGCAGTGACAAAGGTTTCCATTTTGAAGTGGACATACTGCACGAAAGTATTCAGTTCTGTCAAATCAATAATGATGCGGCATCCGCCGTCTTTTTTATTTTTAGTGAAAATGTTTGATACAAACTCATGAGACTCTCTTTTGGTTTTCTCAATTACCCCTTTTGAATGTAGTCTTAGGAGTTCAGCATGACCTTCTGTCTTTTCTTTCTGTGAAAGTACAAACTTTCGACTAGGTGTATGCTGAACAGGGGAAGGGAGTTTGTCAACAAATCCAATTTTATATCCCTGAATACTTTGCAGTGTGAAAGGATCAGAGGTTAAAGTACTCCATGCATCCCGAAACAAGTCCAACTGTCCCCCAACCGATGAGGAGTTTAAACATGTGATGTTCCTGAGGCAACCAGACCCACCTACTTCCATGGTTACCGGCGGTGCTGCGTTGATTGCCTCTGTCCTTGTTTCTTGGGATGTGGAGGTGCTGTGGTGTGGGGGTGCGCATCTTCCAAGAAGGCCGTGCTGGGCCATGGTCTAAAAAAGACTGTTGAGCAGGTTGGGCGGCCTTCGAGCTTTCACCAGCAGGTGGTCTATCGCTGTTGTAGCGTTGTCTGCTGGTGGATGCATAGGGGTGCTGCCGCCGCTGGTATGAGGACGGGGGCAGCTGGCACTTTAATCATGCCTATTGCCTTTGCCTCTTCATCGAGGTCTTTTACCTGTTTAGGCAGGTTGTCCCCGAAGAGTAATGTTGGCAGCTAGAGCCTGTCGCTTCGCAATGCGTTCGACAATATGTCGCACATGCGTGCTCGCAGGGTCTTCACGTAGTGACTCATGTGACCCCGAAGTAAAATAAATATCTTTAGCAATAACACGGGACTCTACCTAGGCACTCTTATATTTAACATGTTTGCATGAATGGCCCTCAGACGCTTCGTAAATCTGTCCCAACCGTCCAAAATACTATTGCTCCTGTGTTTTGGGATTTGTAATGTGGGGTGTGGGGTTTGGGGTGAGATGATTGGCTCTGGAGAGTGTACAGGCTTCTGCCATTGACAATGTCTGAATGCATCACTGGTCTGGGGATTCGAGTTGTGGGTGAGACCCCCTCGATCTCTGATGACCTTCCCTGCACCAACAGCCCTCCTTGCTCTCCGACGATACACGTCGCTCTCCTGCTGCTCCTGAACCGGGACGTTACAGGTCTCATACCCTACTAGACTAAGTGCGACCTGTTGTGTCCCAGGCATACGAGAGGCCTGGTCCCCCAACGCAACCCATTCCCCAATGCAATATTCCACCACTCACCCGTTCCCCCAACGCTATATTCCACCACTCACCCAAAGCCCTTAACTGTGCAGGAGTGGCTCATTTCCCCTCATCCCCCAGCACTTCCTCGCCCCACCACTCCTTGGGGAGAAGAGGAGAGAAGTGGGGTGTTTGGTGGTCGGGGGGGGGGGGGGAATAGAGGGGTGATGTGGCAGCAGGAGGTGCATATGGGGGGGGGAGGGTGGTGTGGGGGGAGAGGGTGGTGTGGGGGGAGGAGGAATGTGGGGGAGTAGAGTGTGTGGCAGGGTGTGTGGGGTGGGAGGGAAGTGTGTTTGTGGCCGGGGGATTGTGGGGGGAGGGGGGGTTGGAAGGGGAAATGGGTGGTCAGGAGGGGTTGGGGGGAGGTGTGTTTGGGGGCGGGAGGGGTTGTGGGGGGAGGGGGGTTTGTGGGAAAGGGGGGGGTGTGGGCAGGGGTGTTGTGGGGGAGAGTGGTGTGTGGGCGTGGGGGGAGGGATAGAGAGCTTAGAGAAGATGGGGAAGAGCCATGGGGGAGAATGGGGTATCACGGGGAGGGGGGGCAGGAGCCAGCGAGAGGGACCAGAGGGGAAGGGGCTGCCGGGATCAGGATCTCCGTTTTCCCTTTGGCGACATCTCAGAATCGATTCCGCACCGTGCCACTTCCAGTTCCTCCGAAGATAGTGTCCGGTTGCAGACCTCCGCTGGCCATCCAGCTCAAGTAAAGACCTCTGCTTCCCGCAGCTCAAGTAAAAAGGTGATGGCACAGGAAGGGGCGGACTGTCCAGCGGAGTGACATGAGAAGAGATCTGAGTGGCGCTGACTGGCAGGAGAGGAGATTGATTTTTAAACCTCGCTAACTTTTACATCATGCCACCGATCTGAGCGAAACGTGGTGCACTCGCAGCCCCCTGAGAACGGTGAGTGAGTTGGCGAAAAACCTTAGCTCTGTCGTGTACCATTTTTGCGCAAATAGAAAAAATACGAACAAACCGGAAGATAATGAGATTAGAGTTTTAGTTATGTACGAGACTACGTCACACGGGAGGTCTGGTCCCGCCAACTCAAACCATTCCCCAAAGCAATATTCCACCACTCAGGGGAGGGGATGTGGGGGTGGGAGGTTTGGGGGAGGGGGGGTGTGGGGTAGGGAGGGGGGAGAGGGGGGGTGTTGGGGGGCTGGGGGTAGGGGGGGTTTGGGGAAGGGGGGGTTGGGGGAATAGGGGTGCTGGAAGGGGGGTAGGGGTGGCTCGTCATGCTGGTCGCCGCATGCTGCTCTCTGCCAGAACACTGCTCAACACACTTCGCTCCTTCAGTTTTTTATTCTCCTTGCCACCGTGATTGACAGTGGGTGTGGGAAGGGGCGGTTTTTACGATTTTTTAATCCTTCATAACTTTTGTACTATTTCACCGTCCGGAACAAAACTTATTTGACTTGCTGCACAGGAGAAACATAGAAACATAGAAAATAGGTGCAGGAGGAGGCCATTCTGCCCTTCGAGCCATCACCGCAATTCATTGTGATCATGGCTGATCGTTCCCAATCAATAACCCGTGCCTGCCTTCTCCCCATATCCCTTGATGCCACCAGCCCCTAGAGCCCTATCTAACTCTCTGTTAAATCCATGCAGTGATTTAGCCCCCTTTGTCCTCTGTGGCAGGGAATTCCACAAATTCACAACTCTCTGGGTGAAAACGTTTTTTCTCACCTCAGTCTTAAATGCCCTCCCCTTTATTGTAAGACTGTGGCCCCTGCTTCTGGACTCGCCCAACATTGGGAACATTGTTCCTGCATCTAGCTTGTCCAGTCCTTTTATAATTTTATGTTTCTATAAGATCCCCCTCATCCTTCTAAACACCAGTGAGTACAAGCCTAGTCTTTTCAAACTTTCCTTATATGACAGTCCCAGGAATCAATCTTGTGAACCTACGCTGCACTGCCTCAATCACAAGGATGTTCTTCCTCAAATTAGGAGACCAAAACTGTAGGCAAATCTCCAAATGTGGTCTTATCAGAGCCTTATACAACTGCAGAAGAACCTCTTTACTCCTACAATGAAATCCTCTTGTTATGAAGGCCAACATTCCATTAGCTTTCTTCACTGCCTGTTTAACTGCACACCAACTTTCAGTGACCGGTGTACAAGGATGCCCAGATCTAGCTATATCTCGCACTTACCTAACCTAACCCCATTAAGATAATAATCTGCCCCCTTTTTTTTGCCACCAAAGTGGATAACCTCACATTTATCTATATTATATTGCATCTGCCACACATTTGCACACTCACTCAACATGTCCAGGTCACCCTGCAACCTCCTAACATCCTCTTCACAGTTCACACTGCCACCCGGCTTTGTGTCACTGGCAAACCTGCTAGTGTTGCTCCTAATTCCCTCTCCCAAATCATTAATATATATGGTAAACAGTTGCGGCCCCAACACCGAGCCTTGCGGCACTCCACACGCCACTGCCTACCATTCTGAAAATGACCCGTTCACTCCTATTCTTTGCTTCCTGTCTGTCAACTAATTTTCTATCCATGTCAACACCCTACCCCCAATACCGTGTGCTCTAATTTTAGTCACCAGTCTCCCGTGCAGGACCTTACCAAAGGCTTTCTGAAAGTCTAGATACATCCACTGGCTCCCCTTCATCCATTTTACTTGTCAAATCCTCAAATAAATCCAGAAGATTAGTCAAGCATGATTTTTCTTTCATAAATCCATGCTGACGTGGACTAATCCTTTTACTGCTATCCAAATGACCCATTATTAACTCTTTAATAATTGACTCCAGTATCTTTTCCACCACCGAAGTCAGGCTAACTGGTCTGTAATTCCCCGTTTTCTCTCTCCCTCTTCTTGAAAAGTGGGAAAACATTAGCTATCCTCCAATCCACAGGAACTGATCCTGAATCTATTGAATATTGGAAAACTATTTCTAGAGCCACCTCCCTGGGGACCTTGGGATGCAGTCCATCAGGCCCAGGGGATCGTTCAGTCACATTAGCCTATCCAATACTATTTCTCGCCTAATGAAAAGTTTTTTCAGTTCCTCGACCCCCTTGGATCCTCTGTCCTCCAGTACTTCTGTGAGATTGTTTGTGTCTTCCTCAGTGAAGAAGGATCCGAAGTACCTGTTCAACTCTTCTGCCATTTCGTTGTTCCCCATAATAATTTCACCCATCTCTGCCTTCAAGGGACCCTCAATTGACTTTGCTATTATTTTTCTCTTAACATATCTTTTTTTTTTTTTTTTTTTTTTTTAATTTTTTTATTAAAAGTAACCAATTATAATGCTTTTAACAACTTTCCAAACGTCAACTTAATTCCATTATTTTACAAACAATGCATTAATAGTTCTTCTTATACTCTATTTTTTTGATATATAGATAGAAAAAGAATAGAACAGATATAAATCATTAAAGATGTGATTAAATAATAATTTGGTTATATATAAGAAAAAGGAAAAAAAAGAGAAAAAAAAAGTTAGACTATTTTATATATATATATATAAACAAAACAGCAGTATACATTATCGATAAAGCTATTACAGATAGTAAACTCCATGAGAACATGCATGTCAATCCCAATGTGAAAATGAGTCATTCCCGCCGAATCCCGCAGGGTGCCCGTCGAGCCGTGTTGCCAAGAACAGCTACTTCTCTAAATACTGTATGTATGGAGACCACATCTGTATGAAGGAATTATATTCGTCCAATAGGACAAATCTAATTCCCTCCAGATGTAACGTCTCCAACATTTCTGCTGCCCACATTTTAATTGTGGGGATTGATATTCCCTTCCAAAATTTCAAAATATTTTTTTTCCCAATTATCAAACAGCAATCTAAGAAATTTCTTTGATTACCTGTAAGTGTCAAATTTAAGTCAGGGATTCCTAATATTATTAACTTTGGGTCAGGATCCAATTTAACTTTAAGGACTTCAGAAATAACTTTAAAAATTTCTGTCCAGTAATAATTCAATTAAGGGCATGTAATAAAACTATGTATTAGGTTTGCTTCTGAATTTCTACATTTATCACAGATAGAAGAAATATTAGGAAAAATACTATTTAATTTAGTTTTGGAATAATGTAATCTATATAATACTTTATATTGAATCAATATGTGCCTGGCGTTTAATGAACACCGATGTATTCGTTGTAGACTTTCTTCCCAATTTTCTTTTGTTATAGCTAATCCAATTTCATTTTCCCATGCTTGACGATACATTTCAGTTGTTGGATTCTCTTTATCCAAAATGATATTGTATATATAAGCTATTAATTTTTCTGTATTTGGATGCAAATTAAACAAATCATCTAGTAATCCTGGTTCTTTATTTTTGTAATCTTGTGTATTAGTTTTAATGTAATCTCTGATTTGTAAATACCTAAACAAATGTTGCGGAGATAGTCCATAAATATCTTGTAACTCCTGGAATAAAAGAAATTTTCCATTTCTATAAAGATGTTCTAACCTTTTAATTCCTAAATCATTCCAGCGTCTAAACCCTCCATCTAATATTGAAGGTTTAAATAATGGATTATTCATAATTGGAAGTTTAAGTGAGAGATTATCTAAGTGTAGAGTCTTAACAATTTGTTTCCAAATACGTCTAATATTATAAATTATTGGATTGTCCCTATAATTTTTTTTGTGTACCTCCTTTGGCGCAAATATAATCGAGCCTACGCTAAAAGGTAAACAGTCTTCCTTTTCTATACTTGACCATATTGGAACATTATCCATATGTACCCACCAAAAATTCATATTCTTGATCTGAACAGCCCAAAAATAATATAAAAAATTTGGGAGTGCTAGTCCTCCATTTATCTTAGATTTACATAGATGTTTTTTACTTATTCTATGATTTTTATAATCCCAAATAAAACTATTAACAATATTATCAATTTTTTAAAAAAAGGTTTTCGGGAGAAAAAAAGGAATAGCCTGAAACAGATATAAAAGTTGTGGTAAAAAAACCATCTTTATGGCGTTTATTCTACCAATCATAGAAATAGGAAGAGTTTTCCAATATAAAATATTTTTTTTAAGTTTGTCTAATAATTGAGGATAATTTGATTTAATTAAAAAATTATATGATTTAGTTACATTAATCCCTAAATATTTAAATTTATCTTTTACTACTTTTAATGGGTATTGTTGTAATGTATTTAAATTTATTTCAGTTACTAGCATAATTTCACTTTTGTTCCAATTAATCCTATATCCAGAAAATGTCCCAAACTTATTTATGACATTAAACAAATTTGGGATACTAGTTTCCAATTTTGTAATATAAATCAAAACATCATCTGCGTATAAAGATATTTTATTAGTTGTTGTATCAGTATTGTATCCATGTATTTCTGGTTTGGATCTAATTTTTTCCACCAGAGGTTCTATCCCCAGAGCAAACAATAAGGGCGATAACGGGCATCCTTGTCTACATCCCCTAGCGAGTTTGAATTTAGCTGATAACATTTGGTTAGTCATGATTCTTGCTGTAGGGTTTGAATATAATATTCTTACCCAACGACAGAATCTATCCCCCAATTTAAACTTTTCCATTATATTAAATAAATATGACCATTCTACCTGGTCAAAAGCTTTTTCCGCATCTAGCGATATAACCGCTAGATCCATGTCTCGTTTTCTTTTTGAATATAAAACATTAAACAGACGTCTAAGATTATGGGATGAGTAACGTTTTGGGATAAAACCTGTTTGATCATAATGTATTAATTTAGAAATCACCGAACTTAATCTCCGAGATAAGATTTTGGTTAATATTTTTTGGTCTGTATTTAGAAGCGCAATCGCTCTATATGATCCTGGATCTTCCAAATCTTTATCTATCTTTGGAATAAGTATAATTGTAGATTCATTTAATGAATCTGGCAATTTTCCTTGCTTGTATGCATTTCTATACACTGTATGTAGTCTAGATATAATCAATTCCAAAAAATTTTTATAAAATTCTGCATTAAGGCCATCCGGGCCCGCAGCTTTTCCATTCTTTAACGAACTAATTGATTCTTCAATATCCTTTACTGTTATTTCCGCATTTAAAAACTGTCTATCTGTCTGATCTAAACAATTAATTTTGCAATCTTGTAAAAATGTTTCCATACCATCTATTTGTCCTGTTACTTTCGATGAGTAAAGATTTTGATAATATTGCAGAAACCTATCATTAATATCTTTTGGTGTAATCAGTGTATTTCCATGCTCAGCTCTGACCTTATGTATCATCTTCTCGTCTTCAAATTTTCTCAATTGACGTGCTAGCAATTTATGTGGTTTGTCTCCAAATTCAAAATGCACTTGTTTAGTTTGTTGAAAAAGTTTAATAACTTGATTAGAGTATAATTTATTCAGTCTGTATTTTACTAATGCAATTTTATTACTTAATTCTTTTGAAGGCTGTTTAATATTTTCATTATCTAATTGTCTTATCTCATTTTCTAACCTTTGTTCCATCTTTCGATTTTCTTTATTAAGATATGCTTGTGCTGATATTATTACACCGCGCATAAATGCTTTAAATGTATCCCAAAGCAAAGATGGAACGATTTCAGGGGTGTCGTTAGTTTCGAAAAATAATTTAATCTGTTCCGTCATATATTTACAACAGTCTTTATCTTTTAATATCTGGGGATTCATTCTCCAGGTAGTAGTCTCGTTAATTGTATCTTTTAATTTTATCTTGAATGTTATTGGAGCGTGGTCCGAAATAATAATATTATGATATTTTGCATCATATGTAAAAGGAAGTAATTTAGAGTCTATTAAAAAATAATCTATCCTCGAATAAGTTCCATGTACGGGTGAATAAAAAGAATATTCACGTCCAGATGGATTTTCTAGTCTCCAAATGTCCTTAATGTTAGATGTATTAATAAAAGAATTAATAAGTTTGCTTGAATTAGAGGCAGCTTTTCTTTTTGTAGATGATCTGTCAAGATAATTATCTAAAGTACAGTTTAGATCTCCCCCAATTATTAAATTATGTTGAGTGGATACCGGAATATTATTAAATATTTTTTTAAAAAATAATGGGTTGTCAAAATTGGGGGCGTATATA
Organism: Raja brachyura; assembly: GCA_963514005.1. The sequence goes on from OY740818.1 coordinate 3,856,593, forward strand.
TTCATTAAAATTACTTTTTTTGAATATAATTCCCCTATGATTATCACATATCTACCCTCTTTATCCTCTATTATAGAACTTTGTGTGAAAGGTATACCTTTACGAATAATTATTGCAACCCCTCTAGATTTATGTATAAATGAAGAGTGATACACCTTTGAAATCCATTTAGCTGTTAATCTATATTGATCATCTTTTTTAAGGTGAGTCTCTTGGAGAAAAACAACATCTGTTTTCAATCTATTCAGCTGTGCTAACACCTTTCCCCTTTTAATTCGTTCATTCAGCCCTTTTACATTCCAACTGCAGAAGGTAATTCCATCCCCCCCAGCCTTCACATTCATATCTTGCATTCTGTTACTAGGGTGGTTTTTTTCGTAGTAGCCTTCTCGACTCCTCCAGCTCCACGCTACACCCGAACATCAATCCGACGAGAATAACCACCCACACTAGACCACACGCATGTCTTCCTAAATTAATTGTACCATACCGAATACATCTCCATTTCAATAATATAAGATATATAATAATATATAAAAAGATACTAAATAAGAACAGGTAAAGGGTGTTAATAGAGTGCTCAGAAAGAAAAGAAACTACACTTGTATAGCGTGTAGTGTGTGTTAGTGACAGCCACACTAATGTGGCTATTAATCTAATGACTTCCGTTATAGTAAGATGTTAATTATACCAGCTCCATTCTCTGATGCTGTATATATTGGGGGGGGGGTACTAACTTTATATACTTAGTAATTATTTCTGTTAATCATATTACTAATTACTAGATTTCAATTGCTATTACAATTAGTCTTATAATAAGTAATGCTTTATATACTTAGTAATTATTTCTGTTAATCATATCACTAATTTTTAAATTTAAATCAAATTACTATTACAATTAGTCTTATAATAAGTAATACTATTCTCAAGGAACAATTAAAATTTTAATAATTAATATCAAGCTGTAACTACATGTCCATTATTCCTTCTGAATAAGTTCTTCATAACCGCAGGTAAATAATAAAAGTTCACTCCTCCATTCCTTCCTCCGTTACGTCTCCATCTTCTTCTTCTGGCACGCCTTCTGCCTTCTTCTGTAACTTTCGGGCATACTCCAATGCTTCATTATGCTTATCGAAGCGAAGTTCCTTGCGATCATAGGTAACTCTCAATATTGCTGGATACACCAAACCATATCTCAAATCCATAGAATCCTTTAAATCCCTCAAGATGCCTCTCGTTTCTCTGAATAAAGCTCTTTTCTTAGCTACTTCCGCTGGATAATCTCTGAAGATGCTGATGTTCTCTCCCTCATATTTCAGATTTCTCTTTCTTATGATTATCTTCATCATTTCCTCGAAAACGTGATCATAAACCACTTTTACGATCATTTGTCTTGGAGGTGCCCCTTTCCCAGGGATACGTCTTAGAGCCCTGTGAGCACGACCCAACAGGGGTTCTTCATCCATATTCAGAATCTCCTTTAAAAATTTTGCAGCAAATTTTCGAGGATCTTGATTCCCCTCAGCGCCCTCTCTCAGACCTACTATATGCAAATTCTTACGACGTTGCCGTCCCTCCAAATCAATACACTTCTCGTTTATTTTGCGTAGTAATTCTGACAGGCGTTTATTCTCGGCACGGAGTTTTTCTGTCTCCTTGTTATTCAATTCAGCAATCTTATTTAATTTTCCGATTGCTTCACTTTGTTGGTCGATGGCTATTAGAATGGGATCAATCTTGTCATCCAGCCTTCTTTCCATCCCATCAGCAATAACCTTTATCTCCATCATTTGAGATTGAATCTCAGCATCCGCTTTTTCTTTCCACTCATTCATCATTAGTCTTACCGTTGTTATGACTTCCTTTTTTATGTCCTCTTTAGTTTTCTCATTAGCGACCAGTAAGTCCTTCTTCAATTTCTTCATCTCACTGAGGATAGCATTTTTAAATTCTTCCATTTCGGATCTCCTTTGTGAGATTTCCTCCTGGGAAGCAGCCAGGCTTGAACTCAAAGCACTGGCTGGGCCTGGATCCCTTCTTGTAGGTTTTTTCAGAGTAGGTGGGGGAGGGGAGCGATGGGTCATAGTTACTTAGTAAAGTCGCGCGCCTGATGACGTCACGGATCTTTTAACCGCACCGGAGCCGTTCACAGTCGTTCTTCTTAGGTAAGTGCGTTTATTTGACCCCTAGACCCCCGTTTTTTATTCAATTTTTTGCGGAGCTGCAAATGGCGCGACTCCACTACAACATGGCGCCAACCGGAAGCCTTCTCTTAACATATCTAAAGAAGCTTTTACTGTCCTTCTTTACATTCCTGGTCAGCTTCCCCTCGTACTTAATGTTTTCAGCCCGTATTGCTTGTTTTGTTTCCTTCTGTTGTCCTATGAACGTTTCCCAATCCTCTGGCTTGCGGCTACTCTTTGCTGAGGTATACATCTTGTCTTTTAGTTTTATTCTATCCCTAACTTCTCATCAGCCACGGTTGCCTCCTACTCCCCTTAGAATCTTTCTTCCTTTTTTGAATGAAATGATCCTGCGTCTTCCGGATTATGCCCAGAAATTCCTGCCATTGCTGTTCCACCATAATTCCTGCCAGTATCCCTTTCCAGTCTACCTTGGCCAGCTCCTCTCTCATGCTTTCATAGACCCCTTTGTTCAACTGCATCACTGACACTTCCGATTTAACCTTCTCCTTCAAAAATTGCAGATTAAACTAATCATTTTATGATCATTACCTCCAAGCCGTTCCTTTACCTCGAGTTCTCGTAATAAATTTGGTTTATTGGACAACACTAAATGCCGAATTGCCTTTTCTCTGGTCGGCTCCATTACAAGCTGCTCTAAGAATCCATCTCGGAGGCACTCTACAAACTTTCTTGGGGTCCTGAACCAACCTGATTTTCCCAGTTTACCTGCATGTTGAAATCCCCCATCACCACAGTGGCATTACTTTTGTTACATGCCAGTTTTAACTCCTGCTGCAACTTACACTACAACTTGAATTCCATCCCTCAACAGCAGAGCCACCCCCCCCCCCCCCCCCCCCTCCTCTGTCCACCTGCCCGTCGTTTCTATAGCATGTATAACCCTGAATGTTATGTTCCCAGATCCGATCCTCCTGCAGCCACATATCAATCATCCCCACTTTGTCATATCTGAGCCACAAGCTCATCTACTTTACTTCTTACACTTCACGCATTCAAATACAGTACTTTTAATTCCTTACGCATCTCACCATTCACATCGATCCCTATTACACTTGGCCATACTCTCCCATCCCTTTGTGAGCTTTCTTCCCCGTTAATTCTGGGGTCATTAACTATCCCTTTATTCCCTTTCCCTTTAACTCCGTCCTTGACTATCCCATTTGACACCCCCCCCCCCCCATTTAGTTTAAAACCACCTGTGTCGCAGTGGCAAACCTGCCTGCCAGAATGCCGGTCCTCCACCTGTTAAGGTGCAATCCGTCCCTTTTGTACAGTTCCCCCTTACTCCAAAACAGATCCCAGTGGTCTAAGAATTTAAATCCCTGCCCCCTGCACCAGTTCCCCAGCCAGATTCAGTTCCTGTATCCCCCTGTTCCTGCTCTCGCCAGCACGAGCAACTGGAAGCAAACCAGAGATAACCACCCTGGAGGTCCTGCTTTTCAGCACTTTTACGAGCTCTCTAAAGTCACGCTTCTGAATATTCATCCCCTTCTTTCCGACATCGTTTGTGCAAACATGCACTACAACTTTCGGCTGTTCACCTTCGCCTTTGAGGATTTTCTGCACTCTGTTCGTGACATCCTGGATCCTGGCACCCGGGAGGCAGCACACCATCCTCGAATCCTGTCTGTTGCCGTAGAAACCCCTGTCCGTACCTCTCACAATGGAGTCTCCAACCACCACCGCGTTGCCTGACGTCTGCCTCTTTGGTTTTGACTCAACACCACTTTTTGCTTCCCAAGCCAGTGCGCCGCTCAGTGCATCAACGTCTTCTGTCCCGACAGCTTCTAAGTGGGTGAACCTGTTCACAAGAGGCACAACACCCGGGGATCTGTGCATTCCATGTTTACATCCCTTTCTCATTGTCTCCCACCTTCTCTCTTCCAGTACCTTAGTTGTAACAATCTTGCTGTAGGACTCGTTGAGGAACGACTTAGCCTCTCGGACAAAGTTGAGGTCATCCACTTGCTTCTCCAGTTACCCAACATGGTCCTTCAGGATCTGTACCTGGATGCACCTCTCACACTTGTAGCAGCCAGAGGCACCAGCAGTGTCCTTGACCTCCCACATACTGCAAGCATCGCAATGAATCAGCTTGCCTGACATCTCCTTCTTTCGTCTCTCCCTCTCCAGCGTATTGCGTAGTCTCCTCCCCTCAGCCTCCTCGCCGAAGACTCTCGAGCCAAACACTTGCACTTTACTCACAAGGCCGCTCCCTCACTGCCGCTCCCCTAGAGCAACCTTGCTTACATTGACTGATAAATGGCCTAATTTACCAATTTACCAATTTACAAACCAAATTCCTCAGTTTTAAACTGTTTGTCCCCTGTGACTCACTCAACTTCCCCACGGGCTTGAGCCAATCAGTGCTTCTTCCAGCTTCTCTTTGGTGCTGCTTCAAAATCCACGTAAGCTCTGAGGCGCGTAAGGTGGCGAAAAATCGTAGTGCTGGTAGCGCAAGGTGGCTTTGCACAAATTTAAAAACAATGCAAACTGGAAGAGGACAAGATGAGAGATTTAGTAATTAGATAGACAGGCAGACGGGGAGACAGACAGACAGACAGACAGACCCACATACAGATAGATTCCCGTTTGCAGCTCAGATCTTTATATCTTCCGATTTGTGAAAAAGCGGTACATGATAGCACTACAATTTTTCACCAGCTTACTCGCCATTCTCCAGTGCTGTGAGTGAACCAAGTTTCGGTCTCATTGGTGTTCTCATGTAAATGGTAACGAGGTTTAAAAATCTTTAAAACTACATATGCGCAGATCGATCTGCTCTCCTGCCAGTCAGCGCCACATGGTTTAGCCTTTTCTCGTGTCACTCAGCGGGACGGTCCGCCACTTCCTGCGCCATCGCATCTTTACTGGAGCTGAGGATGGCCGGCGGAGGCTTCCAACCGGACACAATTTTCCAGCCATGGAAGCCCAGTCCGGCGCATGCGCCAAATGGAACGCGGAGAATCTGAACCCCGCAGAGAACGTTCAGTTCAGAGCAGCGCCTGCTGTCAGTTCCCATCGCACTGTCAGCTCCATCCCCTTCCGCTCTGGTCACCCTCGTTGGTTCCTGTCCCCCATGATACCCCTCTCCCTCACAACCCCGTCTTTTCTCCAAGCTCTCTCCCTGCCCCAACCCCCCTCCCTCCATAACCCCCCTCCCTCCATAGCCCCCCTCCCCATCACCTCCCCCCCCACACACCCGCCCATACACCCCTCTTCCCCCACACACCCCTCCCCAACCACAACCCTGCCCACACACCCCTCTTCCCTCATACACCCCTCCCCAACCACACCCCCTCCACCACAACCACTCCCCCCACCACATCCCTTCTCCCCCCTGCTCACACCACCCCTCCTCCCCCCACAACCCTCAGAACACACCTGCCCCGCCCACACCCCCCTGCCCACATCCCAACCCTCAACCCCCCACTCAGTCTCCTCCACCCACAACCCCCCCAACCCACACCCCCTCCCCACAAACCCCCTCCCACACACCTCCTCCCTTGCTCACCTGCACCCTACACTGCCCACATACCCCCCTCCCCCAACCTCACACCCCCACCAACACACTCCCCTCCCCCACCCATACATCCCCCACACCCCCCCCCCCCCCGCCGTAAATGAAAAAACTTTCAAATTAAAAATGTTTCATTCTAAATATATTTAATATAAAATAACTATAAATAATTAAAAAAACCATTAACATTTATGTCAGAAATTGACATTGTTGCGGGAAATCAACGTAGAGCGCGGGGTAGAGGTTGGAGGGTTGTCGAGCGCGGGGTAGCCAACTTCCAGCATCACATCACTGGATCTCCGTGGACACGGAACCGGTAGAGGCAGGTGTATTCTGGATGACCCCAGTTGTTATTCACCCTCAGTTCAATTAGTTTAAATGCTGCAGCATCTTTATTCTACAAAGCAAAAAAAACATGACGACAGATCAGGGAACCTGGGCTTCAGTATGAAAGTACTGTAGGCAGGAGAGAAGAAGGATTAGCTACAAACCAGACTTAAAACATCCTGCTGATCATGGATTTCAGGACATTCTATTCAATTACATACAGCATTGATAACAAGCATTTTATCATGGAAAAGGTAGATGTTTTACAGAGGTCTAAGAAGAACATGGATCTCAAATTACAGCAGGAAATACTGGGAGCAACAGCTTTACTCCATGTAGCATCGAGGATGGGGAGAGAACAAGCTTATTGACACAGGCTTGCTTTGTGGCAACTGAGAAATTGTGAATAAAGTGGCCATGAAAAATAATCATCTACTCTGGAAAGATAAATGCCTGGAGTAACTCAGTGGGTCAGACAGCATTCCTGGACCTGCCTGTCCTGCTGAGTTACTCCAACATTTTGCGTCTTTCCTTGGTAAATCAGCATCTGCTGGTTCTTGATTCTACAATCTGTAATCTGGATTGGTTCAGCAAGTTTGAAACTTGTAGATGCTTCAAGTATATCAGCCAGTGATCCAGCTCTCCTCGGTATCCCTATCTTTGCATCAGAAAACATGTTTATCCTTGACCAGATTGCATGAATGGTCAATTTAAAAAAGTATCTCTGCACACCTGCTGCCTGACACAAGTATTTCTAGCATTGTGTTTCAGTCCTCCATCACCTGCAGATTTGCAATTTTCTATTTTTAACATCATTTGTTCCAGTCAATATGATATTTGCGATATTACGAGTCTGAAGAAAGGTCTCAACTCGAAACGTCCCCCATTCCTTCTCTTCAAAGATGCTGCCTGACTCACTGAGTTACTCCTGCATTTTGTGTTCATATTCGATATAAAGCATCTGCAGCATCAGCATTTCCTTCTTACACAATGCGCTATTTGCAAATCACAAACTCCTCACGTACTTGCCAAACATATTTAATCTTCAGGAAAAGACACATGTGAGAGAACTTACGGACGGTCCATCTGATCCCTTGGGTCAGATCTTACAGCCAAGACCCATGAGCATTACTGAAGGGGGCTGCAAATCTGTTCAGTTAAGAAGGGATCAGCAGCAAGCAAGATTGGGGGATGGGGGTTGGACAAGGATCTACAATAGGGCCTCCATTGTAAGTCTTAGCTGATCAGTGGCACAGGAACAAGAATGATTGGGGTTAGATCTTGGGGATCAAGAAGCCAGTACAGGGCCTACCTTAGGTTCTAACCAGTGTGGCATTGTGAAGGTAGAAATAAATTGTGGAGAATACACCCAGAATGAAGGAGCTCGGGGAAATTAGCATCAGTAAAACAAAAAAGCATTGGAGGAAATAAAGTAACTAAAGATGATAAATCCCCATGGCTGGACAAAGTACATCTTAATATTTTGAAAGATGGCTATGGCAACAGTGCTTGTCATCTTTCAAAATTCCATAAATTGTAGGGCAATTTTGTAGGCATAAATACAGAACAGATCAGAGAGTTACTGAGTTGTTGAGAGAATGGAGCAGCTGGGCTTGTACACTCTGGAGTTTAGAAGGATGAGAGATGATCTCATTGAAACATATGAGATTGTTAAGGGCTTGGACACGTTAGAGGCAGGAAACATGTTCCCCATGTTGGGGGAGTCCAGAGTCAGGGGCCACAGTTTAAGAATAAGGAGTAAGCCATTTAGAAGCCATGATCACATTGAGTGGCGGTGCTGGCTCGAAGGGCCAAATGGCCTACTCCTGCACCTATTGTCTATTGTCTACTTGAAGTTCGATAAATCAGTGTGTCCATATACCATAGAATATATATACACACACACAAATAAACAGATAAAGTGCAATAGGCTGTTATTGTTCAGAGCTTGTTTGAAGTTGTGTTTAATGGTCTGATGGCTGTGGGGAAGTAGCTGTTCCTGAACCTGGATGTTGCAGATTTCAGCCTCTTGTACCTTCTACCTGATGGCAGCGGAGAGAGGACGGTGTGGGTTCTTGATGATGTTGCCAGCCTTTTTGAGTCAGCGACTGCGATAGATCCCCTTGATGGTAGGGAGGTCAGAGCGACGATGGTCTGGGCAGTGTTTACAACCTTTAGCAGTCTTTTCCGCTCCTGGATGCTCAAGTTGCAGAACCAAGCTACAATGCAACCGGTCCGCATGCTCTCTACTGTGCACCTGTAGAAATTCGAGAGAGTCCTCCTTGACATACCAACTCTCTTTAATCTTCTCAGGAAGTAGAGGCGCTGATGTGCTTTCTTTATAATTGCATCAGTGTTCTGGGACCAGGAGAGATGTTCGGAAATATGCATGCCCAGAAATTTGAAGTTCTTGACCCTTTCCACCATGGACCTGTTGACATGAACGGGACTGTGGGTCCCCACCCTACCCCTTCCAAGGACCACAATCAGTTCCTTTCAGCTGATGTTGAGAACCAGGTTATTGTGATGGCACCATTTGGTCTATCGGTCGATCTCACTTCTATACTCTGACTCGTCCCCATCAGTGATACGTTCCACAACAGTGGTGTCGTCGGCGAACTTGTCCGGCTACTCGCACTATGTCCGGCTACGCAGTCATGAGTATAAAGTGAATACAGCAGGGGGCTGAGCACGCAGCCGTGGGGTGCTCCCGTGCTGATTGTTATCGAGGATGACACATTTCCACCAATACAAACAGATTGTGGTCTGTGAATGAGGAAGTCGAGGAGCCAATTGCAGAGGGATACGCAATTGAGCTGAGACCTGAGAGCTTGGTAACCAGCTTGGAGGGGATGATGGTATTAAATGCCGAGCTGTAGTCAATGAATAACAGCATGACATATGAGTTTTTGTTGTCCAAATGGTCCAGAGCCGAGTCAGTGAGATCGCATCCACCATTGATCTGTTGTGGCGGTAAGCGAACTGCAGTGGGTCCAGGCTTTTGTCGAGGTATGAGTTGATTTGTGCCGTGATCAGCCTCTCAAACCACTTCATCACCTGGTGCCACTGGTCGATAGTCATTGAGGGAAGTCACCTTGCTCTTCTTGGGCACCAGTATTATTGATGCCATTTTAGAGCAGGTGGGAACATCAGACCTCAGAAGTGAGAGGTTGAAAATGTCCATAAAAACTCCAGCTAGTTGGTCCGCACAGGTATTTAAAACACGCCCGGATATACCATCAGGTTCAGGCACTTTTTGAGGGTTCACCCCCCTGAAGGATCTTCTGACGTTGGCCTCTATGACTGTGACCGAAATACCATCACGGCGAATTTGGGCTCTGAGGCACATCAGTGTTCTCCGTATCAAAGTGTGCATTGAGCTCATCAGGGAGTGATGCTTCACTGACATTTGAGCTGTCTCCTGATTTTGCCTTGTAGGTGATTGCATTCAAGCGCCGCCACAGTTGCCAAACATTCGACTCATCGTCCAGCTTGAAGCAGAAGTCCCTTTTGGCCTTTTTGATGGTCTTACCAAGGTCGTATCTGGACTCCTTGTAGACCTCTGTATCTTCTTGTGGACCTCTGAATGCCCGGGTTCTGGTCTTCAGAAGTATGCGGATCTCATGGTTCATCCAAGGCTTCTGGTTAGGAAACACTCGTAAGGTTTTTGTTGGGATGCAGTCCTCCACACATTTCTTTATGAAGTCTGTAGCGACTGTGCCGTATTTATTCAGGTCTGTTGCCGAGTCCCTGAACATTGCCCAATCTACAGACTCCAAACAGTCCTGGAGTTGTTCCTCTGCCTCCCCCCCCCCCCACCCCCCTGACCAGCTCTGTACAGTCCTCACCTCCGGGGGTGCGCTCTTCAATTGCAGTATGTTCGGATTTACCGAAGTGAGGACGAGGGATAGAGCGGTAGGCATCCTTGATTGTTGTGTAGCAGTGGCCAAGGGTGTTTGGTTCTGTGGTGCAGCAGGAGACATGTTGGTGGAAGTTAGGGAGTGATTTCTTAAGGTTGGCTTTGTTGAAATCCCTGGCTATGGTGGTAAATGTCTGGTGTTTGTTCACCACGGCGTGCAGCTCCCCCAGTACCAGATGGACATCTGCCTGGATGTAGACCGCGGTCAGGATGATGGAGGTGAATTCCCTCGGTAGGTAGAAGGGACGGCACCTCACAGCCAGGTGTTCCAGGCGTGGAGAGCAGGAGCTGGAAAGAACTGCCACGTCTGAGCACCATGCAGAGTTGACCATGAGGCAGACGCCCCCTCCTCTCCCTTTCCCAGATGCCAGTGTATGGTCCATGCAATGGATGGAGAAACCTTCGGGCTGGACTGCTGAGTCTGGGGAGCTGGGGGTGAGCCATGTCTCTGTGAAACAGAACACAGAGCATTCCCTCAGCTCCCTTTGGTAAAGCAGCCTTGCTCTATGTCCTCCACTTTATTTTCAAGAGACTGTACATTGGCCAAGAGGATGATAGGGAGAGGGGGTCGAAGTCCGCTGCGTGTTAGTCTCACCTGAAATCCTGCCCGTCGGCCATGTTTACAGACACAATGGAGGCCCCGTCGTTTCCAGGTACTGTGTTTACTGTACCTGGTGTTTCTGCGAACCACCACTGGAATGGGGATTCCCTTGCATATGGCAGCTCCAGCTCCATTGCGAACGGGAGTTCCCTCACAGACGGCAGCTCCAGCTCCGTTGCTCCTAGCAGATCCTTCCCGTCAGCTCTGGAAGTCTTCCCGGTGATTCCAGGTGCAGTACCTGTGATCCCCAGTCGGGTCGGATGCTCTCCAGCGATCGAGGAAACGCTTGGTATAAATGTAAATTGTCCCTCGTGTGTGTCTTGTGGGTCTGTGGAATTCTCTACCTCAGAGGAGGGTTCTCTGGAAACTTTCAAGAGAGAGCTAGATAGGGCTCTTGAAGATAGTGGAATCAGGGGATATGGGGAGAAGGCAGGAACGGGGTTCTGATTGTGGATGATACGCCATGATCACATTGAATGGCAGTGCTGGCTTGAAGGGCCTACTACTGCATCAATTGTCTATTGATACTGTTAGTGTGCGGGGATCGCTGGTCAGTGCGGACTAAGGGCCTGTTTCAGCACTGTATCTTTAAGCTAAACTCAAACATGGGTGAAGTCAGCACCAAAATTCAGAATCACAGTTCAAACACCAGTGAGCTAACTGTCAAATATTGACACATGCCAGATTTTGGTTAACAGTTACTACATCGCAAAGCCTATTTTTGTAAAAGATAGATAAATATTTGAGGCAAAGGAAAATAAAAGCTTGCAGGAAAAGGCCAAGGTTATAGGATTGTTCCAGCAAAGAATCAATGATCCCTTATGCACTTCCATACCTGCACCTCAAACGTCTGGATTGAATCCCCTTCCTCATTATACGTATACTGTCCCAACAGGACCCCTTCGGCTTGATTTTCATCATCCAAGCCCTGTGAACAAATAGAAATTAGTAAGCTTTGTACACAGAAAATTACTCTCCAGTCACCCCAACAATTATACCATGGAAGATTGAAGATTATATTATATTATTTGAGGGATTATTGTTCTGGACTGTGAAATGGAATTTGCTCATTTTTAACAGAACTTGTTAATGCTATTGATGTGGATTGTGAGACCACTCGGGACCCTGAACATGGAATCCAATGTCCAAGAAAGCCTTGCCGTGTTCAGCAGTATGCTCCAGACAAACACCATGGTTCCCAAACATTCATTCATATTCCATACATTTCACTCACATAAACAGAGAAGTCTTGAGGGGCACTTCTAATTGATCCATGCGGAGAAATTGACCGTGGAATGTGCTCCAGGGTAAAGGCTGTAGGCCTGATCCAGACAGCAAGCTCGATGACAACAAAGCCTTGGGAGCCTTTAAATGGCCAACAGTTCCCAGGATGAACCTCCGGCTGCAAGAGAGAACAAAAACATAAAAATTAGGAAAGATTCTCAGTTAAGTTTAGAGATACAGTGCGGAAACAGGAAATATTAACAGTATTCTCTACACACTCGAGATAATATTTTTAACATTTACCAAGCCAATTAACCTACAAACCTATACGTCTTTGGAGAATGGGAGGAAATCAAAGATCTAGGAGCAAATCCACGCAGGTCACCGGGAGAACGTACAAACTCCGTACAGACAGCACCCATAATTGGGATCAAACCGGGTTCTCTGGCGCTGCAAGCGCTGTAAGGCAACAACTTTACCACAGTGCCGCCCACAATTCTCTACCCACAATGATCCCCCTTCCTTTCAACAGAACACTGATTCTTCCTAAATGGACGGCAAAGATTTGGATTTTTGGACACGATCCACGTGAGGATACGAGGTTACTTACAGACTAATGAAAGCCATAGAGTGGATGTGGAAAGGATGTTTCCACTGGTGAGAGAGTCTTGGACCAGAGGTCATAGCCTCAGAATTAAAAGGTGCGCCTTTAGAAAGGAGGTGAGGAGGAACTTCATTGCCACAGAGGCCTGTGGAGTCCAAGTCAGTGGATACTTTCAGGGCTGCCAACTCTCACGCTTTGAGCGTGAGACTCATGCATTTCGACAAATTCTCATGCTCTCACGCTGATCACAAATTTCTCACGCTCTGTCATGAAAAATTCTGTGATCAACGAGAATTTCAATTGCATGGGCCGCGGGTGGAGAGCCGGAGCGGAGGGAGGGATGGAAGCAGCAATGGGAGCAGATGCGAAAGGGGAGCCGGGGCTGGCGAGTGTTTGCCGGGCTGGCGAGTCGCTCGCTGCTGCTCTGGCCATGGAGCAGCCTCAAGGCAAGAGTCCTGGGCCATCGGGGGCGTTGGAAGCAATGCGCCGCTGCCGTTAAGTCTCTTTGCCGAATTCGCCCTGATGACTGGCATGGATCAGGCAGTGTCTCTGGAGAGAAGGAATGGGTGACGTTTCTGGTCATGACCCTCCTAAGGGTCTCGTTCCGAAACCTTTCGAAGGGTCTCGACCAGAAACCTTTAGAAGGATCTCGATCAGAAACGTCACCCATTCCTTCTCTCCAGAGATGTTGCCTGTCCCATTGAGTTGCTCCAGTATTTTGTGTCTCTCTTCAGTTTAACCAGCGTCTGCAGTTCCTTCTCACACAATGAGAACCAACAAGACGACTTTGAAGCTAGTACCACTTGGGTAGCGGAGGGACGGAGAGAGAGAGGGGATGTTAAAGAAATCGATATTCATACTCAATCGGGGAAATTAGTTGACATCGATCTTTAAATTGATATTTTGTTAATCTTCAAATGTAAGTCTGGATTCATGTATCGCGGGAACAAATAAGCAAAGGCAAGATGGTAAATATAAACTACAAATTAACTTCAGAAAATGAAACTTGTAGAGATGAACTTTGCCCTTCACTTGACAAAGAATAACCTCAGGGATTATGCAGTAAATGTCATTCAAATACTCTGCAACCTTGGGATAATATTGTTCATCTCCAAATCCGATAGGTAAGTCTTGATTTGTTCAATATTATAATTAGTTCAAAGATAAAGCATGGAAACAGGCCGTTAGGCCCCTCGAGTCCGTGCTGACCATCGATCACCCGTTCACACTGGTTCTATGTTATCCCACTTTCTCATCCACTCCCTACACACTAGGGGGCAATTTACAGAGGGCCAATTAACCTACAAACCCGTACGTGTTTGGGATGTGGGAGTAAACCGGAGTACCCGGAGGAAACCCACGCGGTCACAGGGAGAACGTGCAAACTCCACACAGACAGCATCCGAGACCAGGATCGAACCCGGGTCTCCGCCGCTGTGGGGCTAATGCTTGGGCCTCCGCTGATATACCGGGATGATTACCCAATATTACTGATTATTAATCCATTGTATTATTGATTATATATGTTGCGCCCGTTCTCCTTTATCTGTACATTGTGAGCGGCTTGCTTGCATTTACCGGATAGCACGCAACAAAACCTTTTCCCTGTACCTCGCTACAGGTGGCAATAGTAAACTAAATCAATCTATTTACATGTATCTATGTTGTTGCCTGTTAAGGCGCAGCAACTACGAGTGTCATTGTTCTGATGTCGCTGCACGTGACAACTAAACACTCTTGTCTTCATTCTACACTTGAAATTACTACAATGACATTTAAACGGCATTTGGACAGGTACACGTGCAGGAAGGTACTGCAGTTGGTGGTTTAAACCGATAGACACAAAGTACTGGAGTAACTAAGCGGGTCAGGCAGCGTCTCTGGAGGGAAGGAATGGGTGACGTTTCGGGTTCCCTAGTGTGCGTAGGATAGTATTAATGCGTGGGGGTCGCTGGTCGGTGGTCTGATGGGCCTATTCCCGCGTTGTATCTCTAAATTGTATCTCTAAATCTCTAAGTTCGGAGTGGCGGCGCTGCTTGTCAGCTGCGGCTCACCTGCAGTCCGTCTGTCTTTTATTTTATTTTTGTCCTCGTCCCTGTTTTTGGTGTTTATTTTTGGTTTGTTGGGTTGTGTATGTGTGGGGGGGGGGGGGAGGGTGGGAGAAACGGGGTTTTAGTCTCTCCCTTCGGGGGGATGCGACTTTTCCTGTCGTGTCCCCCGACACCGTCTCCGTCTGTGCTGAGGCCCTGGTGACGGCCTTCCAGCTTCCAGCGGCGGCACGGCCTTCAGAGCTTCAGCGGCGACCTGGCTTCCGGCGGCGACCTGGTTTTCGGGAGCTGCGGTGCTCCAGCGGCGGCCTGGCTCCCTCTGAGCTGCGGTGCTCCAGCGGCGGCCTGGCTCCCTCTGAGCTGCGGTGCTCCAGCGGCGGCCTGGGTTTCGGGAGCTGCGGTGCTCCAGCGGTGGCCTGGCTTTCGGGAGCTGCGGTGCTCCAGCGGCGGCTTGGGTTTTGGGAGCTGCGGTGCTCCAGCGGCGACCTGGGTTTCGGGAGCAGTGGTGCTCCAGCGGCGGCCTGGCTTTCGGGAGCTGCGGTGCTCCAGCGGCGGCCTGGCTTTCGGGAGCTGCGGTGCTCCAGCGACGTTCCGGCGGCGGGCCCTGTGGCGGTTTTCCGGCGTCAGCGGTGGCGGCGGCCTGGATCCCCTCAGCGCAGAGGGAGAATAAGGAGGGGAGAAAAGACAGAGACCCTAAGACTTTTGCCTTCCACCACAGTGAGGAGGTGTTTGGTGAACTCACTGTGGTGGATGTTAATTTTGTGTTTATTGTATGGTATTGTTATTTTTATATATGTATGACTGCAGGCACGAAATTCCGTTCAGACCGAAAGGTCTGAATGACAATAAAGGCATTCAATTCAATTCAATTCAATTCAAATTGAACCCTGTCCAGCTAGCAGGGCTATGTAGGGCCGAGTGCCGGGACACGGTGACAATCACGTATAGAGCAGCGCCGCAGATCAATGGGCCTCTTGAGTCGGTCCACAGACACTGAGAGGAAATTGGATGTTACTCCAGCTTTCTGCGTATATCAGTGACTTGAAGAGTGGGCTAGACAACGAGTGATGCAGCTGGTCGCGGCTCCCCTGATCGACGCTATTCCCACGCACTTATGGGCCTGTCCCACTGAGGCGGCTCTTTAGGCGACTGTCAGGGACTAGTTTTACTTGCATTCACCTACAACACCTCGCGACAACCTCCGACAGCAAACGTTGTTGCCCCTGTCGCTTGTAGTCGCCCAAAAGATCGCCTAAGTGGGACAGGCCCATCAGGCTGTGGCTCGGTGCATCCCTCGGGCTTGGTCTCTTGCAATTTCTCATTCCCAACTCTCACCCAATGTTGGCAGCCCTGTACTTTTAAGGCAGAGATATACAAATTCTGGATTAGAACGGGTGTCAAGGGTTATTTTAGGAACAGGGATGGGTTGTTGGGTGGAGGTTGCTATGGCAGGAATCTGCAGTCTCTCTCCCTCTATGCTTTCTGCCAATTTACCTCAACCCTGCACAATGAGAAATCACGCTACAACTTTCCAACAGAGCCCATTGCTGCTTTTGGTTCATGATGTGACAATTATTAAGTTAATGCAGAGTTACTGATACATTTTTAACACACTGTCCCCAAGACAGATACTCTCACACCATTTACAAAGTATCAGGACAACTACCTGAATCAGCAGGACCTCCGTCTCGGGCAGTGTGATCAAATGCAACCCAAAATATGCTTTCTCCGATTTCCTCTGAACCTTTCTTTGCTTAAAAACCTATACCCTCTGGATTTATGCATCTCTGTGAGCTACAGGCAAATGGGATTAGTTGTACGGGTACTTGATGGTTGACGTGGACGTGTTGGGCACAAAGGGCCTGTTTCTGTGCTACATGACTCCATCAGTGCACTTTAAAAATCTAATCTCAATTGAAGATTTGACAAATACACTGGCAATCTATATCCAGGAGAGGGGAATGGGGAGCATAAAGCATTGTGGTTTGGTTAAAGCAGATGGAAGGAGCCACTTAAGGAAGGATATTTTTGCTATGGAGGGAGCACATCAAAAGTGCAGCAGATTAACTGTAGGGATGGCAGGGCTGACGTCTGAATAGCAATCTGGTCAATATTCAATGGAGTTTGGAAGGAGTGATAATTTTATAGAAACCTACCAAATTTAGAAGTTCTAAACTGACTGGAAAGATTAGAGGTAAGATGTTCCTGATGCTGGGGAGTTTCAGGACCAGGATCACAGTGTGAGGATAAGGCGAGGTCACGTAGAACTCAGAGGGGGAGAAATCTCTTCATCCAAAGTGGTGAACGATCACCTCCAGTTTAAATTCCATTTGGAATATTTTGGAGGACCAAGAAACCAAGAATTCTCTATCATGGAATGCAATTGAAATCAGATCGTTAAATATACTCATGAGTTAAATATTGTTCTTGTAGCTAGAGGGACCAAGAGGTATGGGGAGAAAGGTATGGGGAGTTGCCCAACTGGGGACTCAATTCGGACGATCAGCCATGATAACACTGAGAGGTTGAGTGGGCGTGAAGGGCCACATTGCTTAGTCCTGTTCATAATTTCCATGTTTCTATTTCATATCCCAGAACTGTGGTACTGAACAAGCATGCATGATGGGCCAATACGTGACGTTTTTCGACATATATATGAATACCTTGCTTTCTTCTGACTGGGAAGAACTGTTATGCAGACAGAGTATGTTTCACATAAACCTGGGGAAAGCAGAAGGCACACACTAGTTGTGGTGCCCCCAACAGCAAATCTTGAAGTTGTGGACCTATAGCGTCCCTAAACCTTTCTCCTAGAGGATCTGAAGGTCACTGCTTTCCAGACAGAAGGGAACAGCAGTACAAGGATTAGTTACCTGAATGACAGCTCTGGGTGAGTGAGATTGGTACCACAGTGGAATGCCAAACAGACTAAGAATAGTCTTGGTCTCCAACGTCTCTGTGCAGCGTGTGTGGATCACAGTGCCACCTAACAAGAGAAAAAATAATCATAATCATATCACTGAATGGACAAAGTTAATCATGAACCCTTCACGAAATATGCAGGTTTGCAGAGACCTGCAAAACTCTGTCACAGAGATTGGAAAGTTTTTGCTTGACTGCTGACCACCAAGAAACATAGAAACATAGAAAATAGGTGCAGGAGGAAGCCATTTGGCCCTTCGAGCCAGCACCGCCGTTCATTGTGATCATGGCCGATCATCTCCAATCAATAACCCGTGCCTGCCTTCTCCCCATATCCCTTGATTCCACAAGCCTCTTGAGCTCTATCTAACTCTCTCTTAAATCCATCCGATGACTTGGCCTCCACTGTCCTCTGTGGCTGGGAATTCCACAAATTCACAACTCACTGGGTGAAAAAAAAATCTCACCTCATTCTTAAATGGCTTCCCTTTTATTCTAAGACTGTGGCCCCTGGTTCTGGACTCGTTCAACATTGGGAACATTGTTCCTGCATCTACCTTGTCCAGTCCTTTTATAATTGTATATGTTTCCATAAGATCCCCCCTCATCCTTCCAAACTCCAGTGAACCTGCCTCAATCACAAGGATGTCCTTCCTCAAATTAGGAGACGAAAACTGTACACAATACTCCAGATGTGGTCTCACCAGAGCCATATACAACTGCAGAAGAACCTCTTTACTCCTATACTGAAATCCTCTTGTTATGAAGGCCAACATTCCATTAGCTTTCTTCACTGCCTGCTGTACCTGCGCGCCAACTTTCAGTGACTGGTGTACAAGGATGCCCAGGTCTCGCTGCACCGCCCCCTTACCTAACCTAACCCCATTGAGATAATATTCTGCCCCCTTGTTTTTGCCGCCAAAGTGATAACCTCACATTTATCTATATTATACTGCGTCTGCCACGCATCTGCCCACTCACGCAACCTGTCCAGTCACCCTGCAACCTCCAAACATCCTCTTCACAGTTCATTCTGCCACCCGGCTTTGCGTCATCCGCAAACTTGCTAGTGTTGCTCATAATTCCCTCTTCCAAATCATTAATATATATGGTAAACAGTTGCGGCCCCAACACTGAGCCTTGCGGCACTCCACTCGCCACTGCCTGCCATTCTGAAAAGGACCCGCTCACTCCTACTGTTTGCTTCCTGTCTGCCAACCAATTTTCTATGCATGTCAACACCTTACCCCCAATACCATGTGCTCTAATTGTAGTCACCACTCCCGTGCGGGACCTTATCAAAGGCTTTCTGAAAGTCTAGATACACTACATCCACTGACACCTCTTCATCCATTTTGCTTGTCACATCCTCAAAAAATTCCAGAAGACTAATCAAGCATGAATATCCCTTTCATAAATCCATGTTGACTTGGACTAATCCTTTTATGCAATCAAAATACCCCATTATTACCTCTTTAATAATTGACTCCATCATCTTTCCCACCACCGAAGTCAGCCTAACTGGTCTGTAATTCTCCGTTTTCTCTCCTACTCCTTTCTTGAAAAGTGGGATAACATTAGCTATCCTCCAATTCCCAGGAACTGATCCTGAATCTATTGAACATTGGAAAATGATCACCAATGCGTCCACTATTTCTAGAGCCACCTCCCTGAGGACCCAGGGATGCAGACCATCAGGCCCAGGGGATTTATCATCCTTCAGTCCCAATACTATTTCTCACATAATGAACATTTCTTTCTGTTCCTCTACCTCCTTAGATCCTCTGTCCTCCAGAACATCTGGGAGATTGTTTGTGTCTTCCTTAGTGAGGCCAGATCTGAAGTACCTGTTCAACTCTTCTGCCATTTCCTTGTTACCCACACCAGGGCATCGGAGATGTCCTCATTCTTCAGGGAACAGGGGTTCCCCTCTTAACCATATAACACCACATAACCATATAACAATTACAGCACGGAAACAGGCCCCCTCGGCTCTTACAGTCCGTGCCGAACATTTATTTTCCCCTAGTCCCATCTACCTGCACTCAGACCATACCCCTCCATTCCCTTCCTGTCCATATACCTATCCACTTTACTTTTAAATGTTAAAATCGATCCTGCCTCCACCACTTCTGCTGGAAGATCATTCCACACAGCCACCACTCTCTGAGTAAAGAAGTTCCCTCTCATGTTACCCCTAAACTTCTGTCCCTTAATTCTCATGTCATGCCCTCTTGTTTGAATCTTCCCTACCCTCAATGGGAAAACCTTATCCACGTCAACTCTATCTATCCCTTTCATCATTTTAACGACCTCAATCAAGTCCCCCCTTAACCTTCTGCGCTCCAAAGAATAAAGACCTAACTTGTTCAACTTTTCTCTGTAACTTAGTTGCTGGAACCCAGGCAACATTCTAGTAAATCTCTTCTGTACTCTCTCCATTTTGTTGACATCCTTCCAATAATTAGGCGAACAAAATTGTACACCATACTCCAGAATTGGTCTCACCAATGCCTTGTACAATTTTAACATTACTTCCCTACTCCTATCCTCTTCTACCATAGATGAGGCTCTCACCAGGGTTTCTTCGATACCCCGTCACACTGCTCTCTCTCCCCATCCCCCCACCCGTAACAAGGGCAGAGTCCTCCTAATCCTCACCTTCCACCCTATCAGCCATCATGCACAACAAATAATCCTTCCTTCTCTCCATAGATGCTGCCTCACCCGCTGAGTTTCCCCAGTCTACCTTTGATTTTCCAGCATCAGCAGCTCCTTCTTAAACATAAAAAATAATTTCACCCGTGTCTGCTTTCAAGGGACCCACTTTGACTTTGCTACTCTTTTTCCCTTAACATATCTAAAGAAGCATTTACTGTCCTTCTTTATATTCCTGGTCTGCATCTGCTCGTACGTCATCTTTTTAGCCCGTATTGCCCATTTTGTTTCCTTCTGTTGTCCTGTGAAGGTTTCCCAATCCTCTGGCTTCCAGCCGCTCTTTGCTGTGTTATACATCTTTTCTTTTAGTTTTATTCTATCCTTAACTTCTCTTGTCAGCCACGGTTGCCTCCTACTCCCCTTAGAATCTTTCTTCCTTTTTGGAATGAAATGATCCTGCATCTTCCGACTTATGCCCAGAAATTCCTGCCATTGCTGTTCCACCGTCATTCCTGCTAGGATCCATTTCCAGTCTACCATTGGCCAGCTCCTCTCTCATGCCTTCATAGTCCCCTTTGTTCAACTGCATCACTGCCACTTCCGATTTAACCTTCTCCTTCTCAAATTGCGATTTAAAACGAATCATATTATGATCACTACCTCCAAGCGGTTCCTTTCCCTCGAGTTCTCTTATCAAATCTGGTTCATTGGACAACACTAAATCTGGAATTGCCTTTTCTCTGGTCGACTCCATTACAAGCTGCTCCAAGAATCCATCTCGGAGGCACTCTACAAACTCTCTTCCTTGGGGTCCTGAAGCAACCTGATTGTCCCAGTCTACCTGCATATTGAAATCCCTTATCACCAGAGTTGCATTACTTTTGTTACATGCCAGTTTTAACTCCTGCTGCCAGTTTTAACTCCTGCTGCAACTTACACTCAACATCTGGCCTACTATTTGGGGGTCTGCAGATAACACCAATTAGTGTCTTGCCTTTACAATTCCTCAACTCAGTCCACAGTGATTCTACCTCCTCAGTCCCTGTGTCTTCCCTCGCAAGGGACTGAATTCCATCCCTCACCAGCAGAGCTACCCCCCCTCCTCTGCCCACCAGCCTGTCCTTTCTATCGGATGTATAACCCTGAATATTAAGTTCCCAGGCCTGATCCTCCTGCAGCCACCCAAGTAATCCCCACAATGTCATACCTACCAACCTTTAACTGAGCCTCAAGCTCATCTACTTTACTTCTTATACTTGACCATACTCTCCTATCCCTTTGTGAGCTTTCTTTCCCGTTAATGCTGGGATCACTAACCATCCCTTTACCCTCTTTCCCTTTAACTCCGTCCTTGACTATCCCATTTGACACCCCCCCCCCACTTATTCAGTTTAAAACCACCCGTGTAGCAGTGGCAAACCTGCCTGCCAGAATGCTGGTCCCCCACCTGTTAAGAATTTTCCAATTTGGCCAAGAACTCAACATATCCAGCACAACTGCAGAAATAATTTAATGTTACAATCGTAATTGTTTAAGTAAACTTGAAAGCTAATTTTCATACAATGTCCAACAGGTTGGAACACAGAATCCAGCTGAAACTTTAAATGTACAGCTGAATGGCCACCAGGTGGCAGTGGTTGGATAAGTACCCTCCCAAATATTAAACATTTACTTGCTCTCATAATTTTTCCATTCAATACAACTATAATAAACAAGGAGCTATTTTTGCAAAAAATTAAGTACAATGAGAAAGATCTCTATAACATAAAATGGAAGCAAAACTTCTACCAGCTGACCAAGGTATAACAATAGCATTATTTGTGGGCAGTTAGCTGGGAACATGTGCAACAAATGACTGCTGTCTGCATAGGTTTTTTTCTCAATTACATAAAGCCATAGAGCATTACATCTGACCTAGTTTAGAGACTAACCAGAAAGGACAATTTATATTGTAGAACATATATTTTTCATATATGGTAGAACATATATTTACATCGCAGGAACAAGACCTTTTGTACATGTATTTGTCCAAATGCCTTTTAAAGATTACTATTGTATCTGCTTCCACCACCTCCCCTGACAACACACCTACAGCTGTGCAAGAAAAACTTGCCTCACACATCTCCTTTAAACATCCCCCCCTCTCACCTTAACTCTATGCCCTCGCGTATTTGACATTTCCACCCCAGGGAAAAGACTGCCCCCACTTCATCTATATATTTCCCATAATTATATATACTTCTATCAGGTCTCGTCTCAGCCTCTGATGCTCCAGCAAAAACATTCTGTTCGTCCAACCTCCCCTTATAGCTAATATTCTATTCTGGCATTCTGTCTCATCCAGGCAGCATCCTGGTCATTCTGCAGATGGCTGAAACCTAAATTAGATCTTCAGCTTTCCACACAATTTCAATTGTCCAAAGTTAGCTTGAGAAGAACCAAGCTTCTATCCACATTTCAAAGCAATGGCCTGTCTTCTTTTCATGCACTTCTACAGGTGTTAAACATTTCATTCGTTTGCCAATATTTGCATCTCCACCGACCCAGCTGGTATCGACGTTCATCTCAAATGTTTCCTGATCTCCAGACTATCAATTTTGTTCCCACTTTCTCTGCAACTTAAACGTTGCTTCAAGGAATAAAACTAGTTAACCAACAGAAGAGGGGAGCAATTAAATCAGGGCAGCACAGTGACGGATCGGTAGATCTCCTGCCTGACAACACCAGAGATTTGGGTTTGATCCTGACTACAGGTGCTGTCTGTACGGAGTTTGTACATTCTCCCTGTGACCGCATGGGTTTTCTCCGGTTTCCTCCCACACTCCAAAGATGTACAGGGTTGTAAGTTAATTGTAAGTTGTAAAATTGGCCAGAGGGCAGAATAAGATCCACCTTTTCTTCATACGCATTAAATGACTTGGAGTTTCAGATTTGCAGATGATACTGTGAACTGGGGATATTAATAGAATTCGAGGCAAATACAGAATAGGGTTTGAACAGGCTGGATACAGCTCTAATTCAAATGTGAAATATTTCATTTTGGGAGGAGGAATAAGGCAATGTAAACTAGAGGGCACAATCCTAAAAGGAGTGAAGAAACAACAATGTCTCTGGAATGGGCGACGTTTTGGGTTGAGACGCTTCATCAGACCTTCACATCCTTCTTACACACGTGGGTGATATATGTGCCTAGTTTACTGAAAGAAGGAAGTTTAGGATGTTTAAAAACTCCTGTACTTTATAAATAACGGCTCAGGGTACAAGTGCAAATAAGTGATGGGGGAACTTTAAAACACAGGCTTGGCCACAGCTAGAGTAGTGCATCCAGTCCTGGCTGCCTGGAGAGAGTGCGCAAGAGATTCAACAATGTGTTTGCAGGGATGGTGGAACAGTAGACAGAATGAAGATGGCTGATGGTGCCCCAGGGCAAGGCTATCCCACCGATGGATCAGCCTTTAAATGAGTTGTGGCTGGCGCAACATCAACCAGTTACAAGTTAAATTAACATTCAGCAGTGTGAACTTCAGCAGCTCTGGGGAAACCTGTACTGTGAACATAGATTTGTACTTGCCTATTCAGGACATATAGCCCAGTGTGAAAGAGCACCCCATTCCTTGGGAGCAAGTCAAACATGACTAAAGTGCCAGCCCACACAACACCCTTTCAGTCTTTTACATTCACAGTTTTACTGGGCCCGGGCTTTTGTCTGATACTTACCAGCAGATTCCAGTGCATAATCCACCAATCCAACCCTGTCAGCGCTGTACAGTGTCAGGGCTTGCTCCACAATGCTTTCCACTTCCTACCAAAGGAAAAAATAACAATAATCTGGGATAAGAAGTGGGCAGTAGAGAGCAATAGAGTGCAGAGCCCACACACATACAGAAACCAGATGTGCAATGCTCCCTTCAACAGTTCTCACAACATGTTCACTCTTATCCATTCCCATAATCTGGAATAAGCAAGGTCTACTAAAAGTGAGCAAAGGAGAGCCCAAGCATACTGCATAGAAGGCGGCAGGATTATGTGATTAGGTCAATAATTATTAAAGTACATTGACATAGAATGGACAGGTTAAACGCAGGCAGGTGGGACTGGTGTAGCTGGGACATGTTGGCCGATGTAGAGTTATGCAATGTTCCATTCAGTTTGACATTGCCTTACTAGCTGTCTTTCACAGAAAGGTTCCTGAAGAAAACTATCTTTGACCACAAGTGATCAACGTAGAACGAGCTTCAGGCAATGTGGGAGAAGGACTCGATGGATCCCATCAGATGGCTCCCCAATCAGACAGAGGAACTCGCCAACAGTAGTGTGAGAAGCCCTCCCAGTCAGAACCTGCATCAGTGATCTAGGAGCTGTTCACAGGGACGCACAACAAGATCAATGTCAACTACTGCTGGAAGATCATTATCTTAGCAGAAGATTCACTTTGGCCTGCCCAAACATGGATCTTTTCCTGCATAAGATGTCGGTAAATGAATTGCTGCCGACAGGCACATTCCAGGGTGCGAGAGTATGTGGTGTGTGGGACACACTGAAGGTCAGTGCAGTCACCACAGAGGCTGTGGGGAAGTACCTTGGTCTAAGGTCCGGCCACCACTAGACACTAAGGGACTCTCACTCGCTTCATGGGAGCACTGTTTAAGGATGCTGTTGAATTGCAAGCGAAAGTGCTGAATTGATGGAACGTAGAGCAAGACATGCCCCAATTTCATTAACTGTACATATTATGAATAAATTACTTTTCTGAAATACAATAGTCTGTTCCAGAGTTAGAGCCACTGGCTGCTTGCATGCTTGTACCTTAATAATCCCTGCTCTGACAGCTGCCGAGTGTGCCTCCATTGCCGGACCAGGAGAAAGTGAAGCATCTGAGCGGATCTTCTTCTCCAAGCCAGCGAGCAGTGCCTTGAGTTCCTGGCGATGCACCAGCTGTGCTGTCAGAGGTTCCCCTGCGCTGCCTTGAGATGAACCGAAGAGCAGCTGGTGGACAAGTGGGAGCAACGCCGTCTCCTAAACACACAAGAGCAGGATAGTCAGTGCTCCTCCTTGTAAACATTGAAATCAATGCAAAGCAGTATCTTTGTCATCGTAAAAAAACATTATTTTACTATTGTTGATCCTTTGGTGAGGGAGACAAGGGAATACATTATAGCTGAAAGGCCACTGGCCCGTGGTGGGGAACAGAAAGACGTTGGAGAATGTTGTGTAGGAAGGAAATGCAGATGCTGGTTCACACTGAAGATAGACACAAAATGCTGGAGTTACTCAGCGGACCAGGCAGCATTTAATGCTCCAGAGATGCTGTCCGACCCACTGAGTTACTCCTGCATTTTGTATCTATGTTTGGAGAGCTTGTTCATGGGTCATTGAAGGTAGTGGGACAGTCATCTTGGAACTGTGGAAAGTGTTTGCTCAGCCGTACCTGTAACATTGTGTGGATTCGGGTTGCCTCTCTACAGGATTGATGGGAGTGCACTAGAGAGGCACAAGAAAGGTTTACGACATTGGCAGGACTGGAGAAGAAAGGTTGCACGGAAAGAGTCGGCAGGAATTGCAGCAGGTAGATTGTTTGAGTGGTTATAATATTATAGAAAAAAAGACAAAATGCCGGAATAACTCAGCAGGACAGGCAGCATCTATGGAGAGAAGAATGGATCATATTTTGGATTGAGACCGTTCCTCAGACGTCTCATCCCGAAATGTCATCCATTCCTCCACCCCAGAGATGCTGCCTGTTTCGCTGATGTCTATCTGTGGTGTGAACCAGCATCTGCAGTTCCTTCCTACACATAAGGTTATGATATTCTGACGGGTCCATTCAGAGTAAACAAGGTAACCATCTTTCCTACTCAAAATTGGAAATGTAATTCATTTGGCACAAGGGTTTGATGCAATTAATACAGTGGGCCAAAGGTTCACTGCCTGAATGGTTGTTGGAAGCAGATCTGACATTTACTGGGCACCTGGACCAGCAGTAGAAGAGGCTGTGAGTGAGATTCACCTGGCCTCCCAGCACATAAAACAGAAGCTGGGAACTATAGGTCAATTGACAGGTACATGGATAGGACAGGTCTGGAGGTATATGGACCAAACGCAGGCAGGTGGGACTAGGGCAGCTGGGACATGTTTGTGGACGAGTTGGGCCGAAGGGTCTGTTTCCACACTGTATCACTCTATGATTCTAATTCATCCAGCACTCATAGTTCGCAAGACGAAATAACTAATCATTTGGCAAGCTGAATCTAATCACATGCAGCCGACATGGTTTAATAAAAATCATGTGTGACAAAACTTGACAGGATGTGATAGGGAGTTGATAAGGGAAACCTATAAATGAAGTAGGAAGGAACTGCAAATGCTGGTATAAACCAAAGCTGGACACAATAAGCTGGAGTAACTTACCGGGTCAGATAGCATCTCTGGAGAAAAGGAAATTTCTATTTGTTTTCTCAGAGATGCTGTCTGACCCGCTGAGTTACTCCAGCTTTTTGTGTCAATCTCCTGTAAATGTAGTGTGTATTTAGATCTCCAAAAGGCCACAGATGAGGTTGCTGCAAAAAAATTAAGAGCCGAAGATATTGGAGGAAGTGTACTAACATGGACTGAAAGGTGGCAGTCATATAGGGAAAAAAATTAGAATAAATGCATGAAAACTGTTGATGGAATATATTTGAAAAACAAAATGCTGGGAGCACTCGGGTCAGGTGCAAGCAAAGCTATCTGGTCAGGGAGTGAATAGGAGCTGTTAGGTGATAAGTAAAATAGACAAAAGATGGTAGCAGTTGCAAAATGCAGAGCAAGAAGACATGTCTAGGAAGGGATGGCAGATGCTGGATTAAACCAAAGATAGACAATAGGACAGGTTGCATCTCTGAAGAGAAGGAATGGGTGATGTTTCAGGTGGAGACGCTTTTCAGACAAGACATGTCTGGCAGGTCAGCATGAACATGTCCTCCACTTTTGGATAGTTAAAAAAACAAGCCAACCCTATTATCACCAATGGACAACTGATGCTAACAGAGGAATCAAGTTACCCAAGATTATCGAATTTAGTTCAAGCCCAGAGGACTGTCATGAGCCCAAACAGAAGATGAGATGCGATTCCTCAAGATTGCTTTGAGCCTCATTGCAACAGCGCAGGAAGTCACAGACTGTTCGGTCACTCCCACATCCAAGAGTCAGAATGAGATAACAGGAAGCTCCGCAAAGTAGAAACCCAATGCCTGTTTGGTTTCTCCAATGTGGAGGAGACCACGTCATGGACACAGGGAAAGGAGCGGAGGGGGAAAAGGAGGGACAGTGAGAGAAAGGGAAGAACGCAGTGAAGAGGGAGGGGGTGAGTGGGCGTTGAGTGTTAGAGAAGGGGAGGGAAGGAGGGATAATACTTTCCACACTTTCCTCTTCACCTCAATCTCTTCGATCATCTCCAAGGCAGGAGAAGTGCTAAGTTATGGCCTTTTACAGTTAAATAAATACTATTTGGGAAAACTTACATCAGTTATACTGTTAACACTGCTTTCCAATGCTCGCTTGCTGGAGTCCACGTCCTTTTGTGCCGCACGTACATCCTGCAGTTCCAGACGCGTCTGGCTGAGCTGCTCCTCCAGCAGCGCCAGTGCAGTCAGCAGCTGCTTCTGTTCACCTGTCAACCTATAATAATAATAATAATAAATATAATTTTATTAGCCAAGTATGTATACATGCAAGGAACTTGCCTTGGTGCTTGCAAGGATGAAAACATGATATACAGTAGACAATTAAATGTAAAACATTATAATTTAAACACGTGGAAATAAAGTACCAGAGTAAAAAGTAAACAGACTTTTGGCTGTTGAGTAGAGCTACTGCTCGTGGAAAAATACTGTTTTTATGTCTGTCTGTGGCTCAGACAAAACCTGTCCTAGACAGGACAAGGCAAGCCATCAGAGTGCAGGAGCAGAGGCGGCACGGTGGTGCAGCAGTAGAGCTATGGCCTTACAGAGCGAGAGACCTGGGTTCAATGCTAACTACCGGTGCAAGGGTGATCGTTGGTCTGCGCAGACTCGGTGGGCCGAAGGGCTTGTTTCCACGCTGTACCTCTAAACTAAAAACGACGTTGACCTGTTTCACGCAGCAACCGACAAATCCCCCCCCCCCCCCATCCAACGGTCTTCTGCTGCTTCACTCCTGGCTGGAAACACTCTATACCTTTCCACAGCAGATTCCATTTCCTTCACCTTCTGCAACAACATCTAGGAATAGAAATTTAAAAAAAGTTTATTTTCAAGTTCAAAGGCTTTTTAATTCTACTCGCAGCTACTTATTTCACAACATACACGTCAAATTTACAAATATATAAAGCAGAAGTCACTTTTCAATACTTCATATTTCTTGATGACATATGCCATTTCAGCCCATCAAATCAATGCCAGCTCTCAGAGAATCCCAGGGGTGGAAGATTGCAACCGTCACGTCGTCCGCCCTGTATCGACTAATGCAATCAACTCAACGTGCACAAACAGAAGATCAAATAGAACAAGTTGTCCTACAACTTTAGGCTGTGCACGCCACACGAAAGAAGAAGAAGAGAATCCCAGTCCTCATGGATTTTCCTTGAAACTAGTTCCTCACAAATTCCCATCAATTTCCCGCAGAATCACCCGTTCAATATAAAGCAACCTTCACTGAACTGTAGCAGCTTAACACCCAGAGGATGGGAATTGCAGGGAATTCTCTGCCCAAGTGGTTACGGAGACCAGTCCTTGAGACCAGTACAACACCGAGGTGACTGGCCTTGATATTACGGAATTGAGAGCAAGATGTTAAATGGTGCCGAGATAAATGGTCTGACTGAGAGGTAGAGCAGCTGAGGGGCAGCACGGTGGTGCAGCGGTAGAGTTGCTGCCTCACAGCACCAGAGGCCCAGGTTCAATTCCCATCCTAGGACCAGAGGCCTTAACCTCAGAATAAAAGGACGTTCCTTTAGGAAGGAGATGTGGAGGAATTTATTTAACCAGAATGTGGTGAATCTGTGGAATTCACTGCCACAATAGACTGTGGATCTTTTTATGGAAGAGGTAGATAGATTATTGATTAGTATGAGTATCAGAGGTTATGGAGAGAAGGCAGGGGAATGAGGTTAAGAGGATGAGATAGATCAGCCATGATTGAATGGCGGGGTAGACTTGATGAGCTGAAAGACCTAATTCAGCTCCTATCACTTCTAAACCATGACTGCCTGTGCCCTCTCTACCCCTTCTCCCACACCAGCAGCAGCTCCCTCTCCCAGCACCCACCTTGGTATTGCAACCAACTGCCCGCAGTGCCGGCTCCGTCCGCTCCTTGTGCTTCTGCTGGATGGCGGTGATGTCAGCCTGGAAGCAAACACACGCAGCGTTACAGTCTCACCAGGGGCACGCACCCACCCCACCTCTGTCCAACACAGAGCGAGAGCCTTTGCAGAGAGAGAATACCAAATGTGTGCAGATTCGTAGGTTAATTGGCCGCTGTAAATTGCCTCTTCCATGTCGGCAAGTGGAGAATCAGGGGGGCGAGGGGATTGAAGACAATATGGAAAGAATAAAGTTCAGTTCAGTTCAGTTTATTGTCACGTGTACTGTGAAAAGCTTTTGTGGCATGCTATCCAGACAGCAGAAAGGCAATACATGATTACAATCTGGGCATTTACAGCGTATAGATACATGATAAGAGAATAACGTTTAGTGCAAGGTAAAGAAAGTAAAATCCGATTAAAGATAGTCCGAGGGTCACCAATGAGGTAGATCATTGTTCAGGACTGCTCTCTAGTTGTGGTAAACTTATTCAGTTGCCAGATAGCAAATGGATTAGATTGGTGCAAATGGGTGATCGATGGTCGGCGTGGATTCAGTGGGTCAAAGGGCCTGTTTCCATGCCATCTCCCTCAATAACCTGCATCTACCAGGCAGGTTAAGCAACAGGTTAACTAACAGCTGGATTTCCTCCTGTGTCAATCACGGCTCTGCTCACCCCCCTACGGACAGACTCTACACATCACTGCCAGGCAGGGGTGGGGGAAGAGGCCAAGCTGCCAGCATTTGACACTCACCTGCACCCTCTCCAGCGACTCGAAGGGCAGCATGTTCCGAAGCTCATCCAGTCTCTGAAGGGTTACCTTGCCCAGCAGCTTGATGATGTGGGCTGGTGTCAGTGGGGGAGGGAGGCGTATGGCTTCAGACGGCCCACCGCCCCAGTCCAGCCAAGCCCGGAGGTCAGTGGTCAGCAGCTCCAGCTCCTTCTCCATTCTCTGCACTCGCACCTGCAGGCCAGCCTAGGAACAGAGCAAGACAGTCAGCTTGGGCAGTATGGTGGCGCAGTGGTAGCGTTGCTGCCTTACTGCGCCAGAGATCCGAGATGCTGCCTGTTCGAAGTTCTCCCCGTGTGTTCTCCCCGTGACCTGCATGGGTTTTCTCCGAGATCTTCGGTTTCCTCCCACACTCCAAAGATGTACAGGCTTGTTGATTAATTGGCTTAGTATTAATGTAAAATTGTCCCTCGTGTGTGTGGGATGGTATTAGTGTGCGGGGATCGCTGGTCGGTGTGGACCCGGTGGGCCAAAAGGCCCGATCCCGCTCTGCATCTCTAAACTAAAGTCCATATCAACCTGGCCCAGAATATAGCCATCGCCGCCCTTCAATGAGACTGTGCACTGCACATTTATTGTCAAGGCCAGGTTCCACAGCATGGAGGGGGACACCTCTAACCGAATGCAGGCCAACAGCAGCCAACACAGGCAAACTCTCCATCCTGCAACCCCATCTGAACCCCCAACTCTCCACCCCATTCACTCTGCCCCCAACCCACTCCTTCTCTTCCACTTATCTCACATCTCTTCTCTATTTTCCCCTCAACTACTTTCTTCCCAGGGTGGAAATGTCAAAGACCAGAGGGTATAGCTTTACGATGAGAGGGATAGTATGAAAGGTGATAGATTTTTTATACCAGGTGGATGCCTGGAACAGGCTCTGCCAGGATAGGCGGGGGAGGCAGATACAATAGTGGCTTTATGATAGTCGTATGGATATGCAGGGAATGGCGGGATATGGGTTGTGTGCAGGCAAGCAAGATTAGTCATCTTTGCATTATGTTCGACATTGACATTGTGGACTGAATGGCTATTCCCCTGCTGCTCCCTCCTCCCACCCACATTTCCAGAACTTCTCTGCCTTTCATCTCCGCTCACCCATTCCCCCACTGGCCATGGGAAAGCTTTGATCAACATTTCTCCACTGACAGTCCGGTGCTCGGGTTCAAGTCGTCCCAGCAAGAACACTTACGGGCTGCAGGAAGGTCAAATCCCACCTTGGGCGTGAGTGTGTGTGTGTGGGTGCGACACCTCTCAGGTGTGAAATTAAACACTGCCTTGTCCCTGGGTGGCAGCTCTGGCCAACACCTCCCAACCACAGCCACAAAGCTGCAAGTCTCACTGCTCTTTCTGCCTGTGGATTGTGTGCAGTTTAGTTTAGTTTAGAGATACAGCAAGGAAACAGGCCCTTTGGCCCATCGGGTCTGCACCGACGAGCGATCCCCATGCACTAACACTGTCCCAGACACACTAGGGACAATTTATACCAAGCCAATTAAACAAAAAACCTGTATGTATTTGGGATGTGGGAAGAAACCGAAGATCTCAGAGAAAACCTACGAGGTCTCGAAGAGAACGTACAAACTTCGTACCGACAGCACCCGTAATCAGGATTGAACCCAGGTTTCTGGTGCTGCATGCGCTGTAAGGCAGTAGCTCTACCGCTACACCACCGTGATGTCCTTGATTCCACATTTACTAACCGGACCAGACATCTATACCATGTGCAGTAACCGTCAATTGACAAAGATTACCCCGATAATGCTTTGGATCTAAATAAGTATGAGTTGGCCCATGGATTTTTCTCACTAGGGAGGTGAGCTGGCCACACAGAAACGGGCAGCTAACAAAGGGTGTGCAAAGCACACACACGGGCGTGGAACTCAAAGCTGCACAGCACGGCTAGTGTCGAGAAACCAGCTAGCAAGCTGTCAGAATACATAGGAAGGAACTACAGATGCTGGTTTAAACTGAAAATAGACACAAAAACTGGAGTAACTCAGCGAGTCAAGTAGCATCTCCGGAGAGAAAGAATAGGTGATGTTTCGAGTCGAGACCTTCCAGAAATGTCACCTGTTCCTTTTCTCCAGTGAATATGCCTGACCTGTTGAATTACTCCAGCATTTAATGTCTAGTAAGTCTGTGCAGTTGTGCACAGTGGTCGGTTCAGTGGTGTTGGGAACCTGGACGACTGCAGTATGGGTCCTTGCTGCTGATCTGGAAACACAGGGCTCAGGTCTGCAGAATCATACAACACGGAGACAGGCCCTTCAGCCCAATATCGAAGCCGACCAAGTTACCTCACAGTGCCAGAGATCTGGGTTCGATCTTGACTACGGGTGCTCTCTTGTGTACATTCTCCCTATGACCGCAGGAGTTCCCTCTGGTTGTTCCGGTTTCCTCCCACATCCAAGGGACGACAAGATGGCTCTTGCTGTCTTACAGCGCCAGAGACCTGGGTTCGATCCTGACTACAGGTGCTGTCTGTGCAGAGTTTGTACGTTCTCCCCGTGATCTGCATGGGTTTTCTCCAAGATCTTTGGTTTTCTCCCACAATCCACAGACGTACAGGTTTGTTGGTTAATTGGCTTGCTATAAATGTAAACTTGTCCCTGGTGTATGTCGAGTAGTGTTGATGTGCGAGCATCGCTGGTCGGTGCGGACTCGGAGCCAAAGGGACGGCTTCCATGCTCTATCTCTAAACTAAACTGAACCTGCAGCTTTGTACTTCATTCAGAAACAAGTTAGGGCAGGCTGGAGTGGGATTCAGTGGGGGAATTCAAGGAGGTGCACTGCCCCTGCTGTCATTCTTGGGTACTCTCTCTCTCTCCACGGGTAGAAATCGCTATCAAAATATGGGGGGGGGGGGGACACAATTCCTTGGTAGCCACGTGCATGCGCGCGTGCGCGCGAGGCTTCGGCCGTGGGCCATGTGGACGGTAACATAGAGATCTGACCTGGTTGGTGACCGACTCCGAAGTCCAGCAACAGCAGCTTCATCCACCCTGAATCGTGGGGCTTGAATCAGCCCGTTTGCAGGGCCTTTCACTGCCCGGCGTGGTTTAAAATCTGCCGGTGGGGGCTTCAACATCGGGAGCCTCGATCGCCTTGATGCAGCAGATTGATTTTAAGCCGCGCCGGGTGATGAAAGGCCCCGCGAATCGGCCAATTCAGCCCTGAGAAAACGTGTGATACCCGCTTGAATCTTTCAAAGGCTACAATGTGATAAATAACACTTCAACAAATAAAACTGAAGCAAATAAAGGCTGACAGAAGAACTGACCTTGGAGGGGGAAAGAGAGAGAGATGGGACAAAAATACTAAATAACGTGAGTGACCTGAATGAAGGACTTACCTGCAAGCGAGCCAGGAAACCCATTCGAACCGTTTAAATCTTTCCCATCCACCAACACATCCAATTAGTTCAAATGGTAATTGTACCCGCATCATCCAGATTTCCCCCACCTCTCAAAACATGGGGGCTGTACCCCCCCGGGATTTCCTCCCATGCTCTCTCCCACCCTTCCCTTTCGGATCTGCGAAGCACATGCCACTAGCTGCACTAGTGATGCGGCCAACTCACATGCCATTCCCACTGCAAGCATCAGCTGCATCAGGGGCACAGGCCTCCAGTGTAAGTGAACGGGCAAATAGACAAGGGCACAGTGAGAAGCTGGGAAGGATGGCTGATTGAAGCCCATGCACAATAGACAAGGAGGGAGGGCCAGCCAAATGTATTCGGTATTGTGATTGGCAAGAGGGATGGTCTATTATAGTGTATTGGCAGGGAGGACAGCCTATTCTGATCAACAGGATGGCTGATTAAGTCAGACTTGGCTGCGGAAGGACAAAGAACAACTTCCAATCTACTAAAACCCACACATTGAATTTTAAATATGCATTAGAAGCTCCTACTGCTGTGGAAGAGTTTCAGTGAATGCCAAGATCCACCAGGTACTCACTGGTTTCTGACTCACTGGTCTTTGAAAAGACAATTGGACAGAAATATTGACAAAGGGTTTAAAGGACAATGGGCCAAATGAGCCCAGTTTGCCAACTTGCTTGCAAGGCCATAAGTGATAGGAGCAGAATTACACCATTCAGCCATCTACTCCGCCATACAATCATGGCTGATCTATCTCTCCCTCCTAACCCCATTCTCCTGCCTTCTCCCCATAACCCCAGACACCCGGACTGCTCACGGGCAGCCATGACCTGCGGAGGCGGAGGGTTCCAGGAGGAAGAGCGAGAGTGCACGAGGATGGGACGGTCATGGGCTCACCTGAGCGCTTTCCAGCGCGCCCAGCTTCTCGGGATGAGACCAGATACCTCTGGATGACATCAAGAGGCCAACACCTGCAGAGGCAGAAAGGTTGCACTGAAGCAAGCAACATTCAAGGTATGCAGTCGCCTCAGTCCGCTCACTGTGCTCAGTCTGCCTGGACCTACCTGATCTCCCAGTTGCCAAACACTTTAATTCCCCTTCCCATTCCCACACTTAACATTTCTGTCCTCAGAGGCCAAATGCAAATTGGAGGAACAACGTCTCATAATTTGCTTGGGCAGCTCAAAACCCAATGGTATGAATATTTATTTCTATAAGTTCATGTAACCCTTGCATTCCCTCTCTCTCCATCCCTCCCCCACCCAAGTTATACCAGCTTCAAAGTCAACTTGATGAGTCTCATTGTCTGTAGTCTTTCTCACCCAGCAAACAGCTAACAACAGCCTGTTTCTTTTATCATTGTTACGTTTTTGCATATCTTTCATTCATTGGTTCTACATCTCTCTACATCACTGTCTAAATCTCTCATTTCCCTTTCCCCCGACTCTCAGTCTGAAGAAGAGTCTCGACCCAAAACGTCATCTATTTATTTTCTCCAGAGTTGCTGCCTGACCCGCTGAGTTACTCCAGCATTTTGTGTCTATCTTCGGTGTAAACCAGCATCTGCAGTTCATTCCCACACATTAACCTTTGCTTTTTACCAGAAATCTAATTTTGGTTCCAATGTACCACTCACCTTTTACCTTTTGACCAGCCTGCCATATGGGGCCTTGCCAAAAACCTCAGTGAAAACCATAGTCTCCATGAAACATGCAGCCCTTATCAATTCCTTGTCACCAACTCAAACAATGTGACCATCAGTCACACAGAGCCTTCCTGCAAGAACTCCATCCTGACGACCTCTCCTTAACGCAACTTTTAGACAATAGACAATAGGTGCAGGAATAGGCCATTCGAGCCAGCACCACCATTCAATATGACCATGGCTGATCATCCACAACCAGTACCCCGTTCCTGCCTTCTCACCATATCCACTGACTCCGCTATCTTTAAGAGCTTTATCTAACTCTCTTGAAAGCATCTCTTGAACTCTCTCTAGCAAGAATGTCCTTCCTCAAATTTGGAGACCAAAACTGCACACAATACTCCAGGTGTGGTCTCCCTAGGGCCCCGTACAACTGCAGAAGTAACCCTTTGCTCCTATACCGAACTCCTCTTATTATGAAGGCCAACATGCCATTAGATTTCTTCACTGCCTGCTGTACGTGCATGCTTACTCTCACTTCTAAATGAATTTTATACCATTTAGAATCGATCCAATAATTTGTCCTCCACAGGTTAAGCAAACTGGCCTGTAATTATTTGTGCTCTCCCATGCTCCCTTTTTAAACAACCGTATGTTAGTAACCTAATCCTCCAGTATTACTCCTGCAGTGAGGAAGAATCAAAATATCACGGTCGGAGCATCTATAATTTCTTCCCTGGCTCCCTTCAACATCCTGGGATACATTTCATCCGAGCCTTGTCAGTTACCCATTGACTAAAATAACCAACCCTTGATGCCTCCCCTTATTCTCTGCACGTCCCATACAATATTATATTTGTTTACTGGAACAATATTATCCCCCTCGTATGAATAGTTACAACTAATCATGATTCACCTCCGGGGAATTGAAATCCAATAACAATGTCCTTGCACATTTACACTTGTTGGAACTTTGCTTATGAAATTCTTCTCTCTCACACCCTATTTGGGGTCAACAGTGCACTCCCAAGTCAGCAATTGCCCATTTTGATCTTACACTCGACATTGACGACTTTCTAATATGCAAATGCTGAAATAAGCTCAGCCGGACAGGCAGCATCTCTAGAGAGAAGGAATGGGTGACGTTTCGGGTCAAGACCCTTCTTCAATTTAAACCAGCAGCTGCAGTTCCTTTGCTACACATATCATCCCTTTCACAGTTTACAGCGTTTCATTAACTAGTACTGTCATCCCTCAGTCTCCTTTCTCCATAGTGAGCTGCTCATAACAAATTCAGAGTGAAAGCAAGTCATCCTCCAACACAGAACAGCACAGAACAGGACCTTCAGCCCAATGTCTGTGCCGAACATGATGCCAAGTTAAACTAATCTCTACCAGCATGTGATCCATTTCCCACCATTCCCTGTATATCCATGTAGCTATTTAAAATGTAAAGTATTCTTAAACATCAATTATCGTATCTGCTTCCACCATTATCCCGGGAAGCACATTCTCCAGACACCCACCACTCTTAAAAAACAACTTTGGGGCGATATCTCCTTTAAAAATCGCCACTCTGACCTGAAAGCTATGCCCTCTAGCCTTTGACATTTTCGCCTCGATGAAATCCTTGCATCAAGTGGAGCCACACTCCTCCATTGGATTTTCCCGCCTTTCTTTATTCTTACTCCCAAACACTCACTAACTTCAAGCCCTTATTCCCTGTTCTGCCCATCTTCCCCCCAAACCTTGGCTCAAATTTCCTTCCATACCAAACCATATCAACCCATCCAAACGGCATTAACAAAGACATCGAGGAGATTGGTCCCAGCCTCGAGGTGCCACCTACCCTCAGAACCAGTGCCAGTGCCCGAGGAATATACAGCCCTCCCTCCTGCACCATCACTCCCCTACTCATCACCCACACTCCCTTCCCACACCTACACTCACTGGACCAGCTACTGGGAGCAATCTGTAGATTAGCATCTTTGCACACGAGGTTATCAAATACAAGCACCCTGACAATAGAATGTAAAGATAGGGATGTAAGGCTGAGGCTTTATAAGGCACTGGCCAGACCACATTTGGAGTATTGTGAGCAATATTGGGCTCCACATCTAAAGAAGCATATGCTGGTGTTGGAGAGGGTCTAGAGGAGAATGATCCCAGGAATGAGTGTGTTGACGCGTGATGAACATTTGTAGGCACTGGGCCTGTACAATATAACACAACCTCAATTCAGCTGCTTGGACCTCACTCTCCAATTCCAATAAGAACCTTGGGCTCCGGATACTCAGTTTACACTATAAATTGGCCAGCGTTGTTCTGCCAAACAGACTGCTAAATACAGCGCAGGGCCCACCCCAATCCCTCCCTCCGCCTTTAATCCTTTACTCTCAACTTGACTGTTTCTCCTCATGCTTTGCCTCAGCTGCTCGAACCCTCTGTGAAGATTTTCTCTTCATATTGTCCTGCAGACATCAATGATTGATGAAGAAATGGAGCAGGTCCTTACCCAGTAATGCCAGCAACACCAGCAGCATCCACTTCTTCACGTGAGGGAAACACCTGGAGGGGAAACACACCCAAGTCAGCCGGCTATTGAGCCCAAACCCGTCTCAAGCGAGATGGACGCAAAAAGCTGCCATAACTCAGTGGGTCAGGCAGCATCTCTGGAGTCTGATGACGTCACCCATCCCTTCTCTCCAGAGACGTCGACCGAACCGCTGAGTTTCTCTAACTTTTTGTGTCTATCTTTAGTTTAAAGCAGACCCCTCCATGG
Source organism: Raja brachyura (assembly GCA_963514005.1). The sequence continues at coordinate 3,894,546 of OY740818.1, forward strand.
ACCCACGCTGCTGACATACCTTCACTCCACACAACCAAAGCTCAGAGCCATGGTGACACTGATGCAAAAATGAGTCAACCTAGGGTACACTATCAGAGGGTTGTTCTGTGTTGTGTGTATCTGGGGTAGAGTGTGGGCAAGCTATCTTGTAGTCCATGGCCTCCTTCTACACCTATTTTTCTATGGTTTTTCTATGTTTCCAGTGGGTTTATATGGGGTTGTACAAGTGCATTGGCCTGTGGTGCGTTTACCTGGGGTACAATAAATGGGTTATCATTTTTTAAGTTAACTTTAAAGGGACAGCACAGACACAGCCCTTCGGCCCACCGAATCCACACCGACCAACGATTCCCGCTCACTAACACTACCCTACACAGACTAGCCATAGAGTGATACAATTTGGAAACAGGCCCTTCGGCCCAACTTGCCCACGCTGACCAACAATGTCCCAGCTACACTAATCCCAGTTGCCTGCGTTTAGTCCATATTTCTCCATCCCTGCCCTATCCATGTACCGATCTAACTGTTTTTGAAAACGATGGGATAGTCTCTGCCTTAACTACCTCCTCTGGCAACTTGTTCCATACACCCACTACCGTTTGTGTGAAAACGTTACCCTTCTGATTCCTATTAAATCTTTTCCCCTTCACCTTGAACATATGTCCTCTTGTCCACGATTCCCCTACTCTGGGCAAGAAGCTGTGCATCCACCCAATCTATTCCATCATGATTTTGTATACCTTTGTGAGACACGACCTCCCACGCACAAAACCCCAATCAACCCTTCCCCATCCAAATGCCTGTAGAACCTATCCCTCAGAATACTCTCAAGTAACTTTCCAGCTGCAGATGTTATGCACACCGGCCAAAATTTCCCAGCATATTCCCTGCAGCCCTTCTTGAAAAGAGGCACAACATTTGCACCCTCCAATCTTCCAGTACCCCTCGAGTATTTAAGAACGACTCGTAAATTTCAACCAGGGCTCCCGCAATTTCCCCTCTAGTTTCCCGCAATGTCCTCGGATATATCTGATCAAGTCCCGGAGATTTGTCTACCTTCAAACACGACAGTACCTTCAGTACCTCCTAGACGATAACACTGACTGCCCTCAAGACACTTCCATTGACTGCGTCAAGTTCCTCCATTCTACAGTCCTAGTGGAGCTGGTCCTTACCCTCAACAACTTTTCCTTGGACTCCTCGCATTTCCTCCAAATCCAAGGCGTAGTTATGGGCATGCGCATGGGCCCCAGCTATGCTGCCTCTTTGTAGGGCACGTCAAACATTTCTTGTTCAAGGCGTACCGTGGCCCTATCCCCGAACTCTACCTGCGCTACATTGACGAGTGCATTGGTGCTATCTCCTGCACCCATGCAGAACTCACTGACATCATCCATTTCACCACTAACTTCCATCCGGCAGTCAAATTCACCTGGACCATTTCCGACATCTCCCTACCGATTCTGGACCTCACTATCTCCATCGCAGGTAACAAACTACTGACCGACATCTACTACAAACCCACTGACTCCCATGGCTATCTGGACTACACTTCTTCCCACCATGTTCCTGGAAGGACTCTATCCCCTACTCCCAATTCCTCTTTCTACGCCGGATCTGCACCCGGGATGAGGAATTCCAAACCAGGGCATCTGAGACTTTCTCATTCTTTAGGGAATGGTGGTTCCCCTCTTTGACTGTAGATGAGGCTCTCACCAGGGTCTCCTCTATATCCCGTATACTGCTCTCAATCCCCATCCCCCCTCTTGTAACAAGGGCAGAGTCGCTCTTGTCCTCACTTTCCACCCTACCAGCCGTCACATACAACGGACAATCCTTCGACATTTCCGCCACCTCCAATGGGATCCCACGACTGGCCACATCTGCTCATCTCCTCCCATTTCTGCTTTCCACAGAGACCTCTCCCTCCGTAACTCCCTGGTCAATTCGACCCTTCCCACCCAAACCACCCCATCCCCTGGTACATTCCCTTGAAACCGCAGGAAATGCTACATTTGTCGCTTTACCTCCGCCTTGACTCCATCCAAGGACCTAAGCAGTCTTTCCATGTGAGGCAGAGTTTCACCTCTACCTCCCTCCAACCTCATCGATTGCATCTGCTGCTCTTGGGTGTCAACTGCTCTACATCGGTGAGACCAAGCATAGGCTTGGCGATCGCTTCACCCAACACCTCCGCACAGTTCGCATTAACCAACCTGATCTCCCGGGTGGCTCAGCACTTCAACTTCCCCTTCCATTCCAAATCCGACCTTTCTGTCCGGGGCTTCTCCATGGCCAGAGTGAGTCCCATCGCAAATTGGAGGAGCAGCACCTCATATTTTGCTTGGGAAGTTTCCACCCCAGCGGTATGAACATTGACTTCTCCAATTTCAGGTAGTCCTAGCTTTCTCCCTCCTCCCCCTCCCCTTTCCAGCTCACCCACAGCCCACTGTCTCCGCCTCTTCCTTTCTTTTTCCCATCCTTCACACATCAGTCTGAAGAAGGGTCTCGACCCAATAGGTCACCTTTCCTTTGCTCCACAGATGCTGCCTCACCCGCTGAGTTTCCCCAGCATTTTTGTCTACCTTCTGTCCTACTGTCTTTTTCGATAGAGAGAAATATCAATTGAGGACCTTGCCCATCTCCTGTAGCTCCACACAGATGTGACTGCTTTGATTCCTGAGAGGTCCCACTCTCTCTGGTTACCCTTTTCCCCCTTACATATTTATAAAATCTTTTGGGATTGTTGCTACCCACCACAGCATTCTCCTGGCCCCTTTTTACCCTTCTGATCACCTTTTTCAGTTTACTCCTTAGTTCCCGAAACTTCTCCAGGGATGCACTTGATTCCAGCTGCCTATACCTGTCCTATGCATCCTTCTTGTTTTTGACCAACGCCTCAATTTCCCTCGTCAGCCAAGCTTCCTTACGTTTGCTTGTTTTGCCCTTCACTCTATGCGGGAACAGACATATCCTGAGCTTTCGTCAGCACACTTAAAACATCCCACTTTTCCCCTCTAATAACATGCTCCAGTCAACCTGAGCGAGATTTTCTCTCATGCGCTCAAAGTTGGCCTTACCCCAGTTGTGCATTTTAACACGTGGACCCTCTCCAGCCCCATCCATAACTATCTTAAGCCTAATGGAACTGTGGTCACTGGACCCAAAAGGCTCCTCCACACACACTACATTAACTTGCCTTCCCCAATTTCCCAATGCTAGATCCAGTGTTGCCCTCTCACATGTGGGGGCCTCCACACACTGCTTTAAAAAAATCTCCTCAACACTTTTGAGGAGTTGCACCCAATTTAAATCCTTCATGCTATCATTTTCCCAGTCTATATTGGGAAAGTTAAAATCCTCTTCTACAACAACCAATTTGACCTGCAGCTGTCTGCAATCTCCCGGCACATTTGTTCTTCTAATTCCCATTGATTATTTGGGGGTCTGTAGTACCCCCCAAACAAGGTGATCATCCCTTTCTTCTTCCTCAACTCCACCCATATCGCCTCACTAGACGATCCGTCTGTAATGTCACCGCTGAACACTGCAGTGACATCCTCGTCAACCAACAATGCAACCCCCTCTCCTCTTTTTCCCTCACCCCTGTCTGTCCTGAAGCTCTTGAACCCCAGAACATTGAGCTGTCAGTCCTGCCCCTCCCTTAACCAGGTTTCAGTCATGACTATAACATCCCAGTCGCCCTTACCCGTCAGGCCCCTTCATGTGCAGTTTAAACCAACCCTCCTTCCTCGTTCTCTGCCTTGCATCTGCCTATTCTGTCCACTAACCTTCCCCACACCACCCTCCATACCAACGTCTAGCCCCTCGTGTCTCTGTCCTGTACCAGATACCACCCCCCCCCCCCCACCCCGCCTAGGGACAATTTACAATTAAACGAAGCCAATCAACCTACAAACCTGTACATCTTTGGAATGTGGGAGGAAACCGGAGGTACCGGGGAAAACCCACTCAGGTCATGGGAAGAACGTACAAACTCTGAACAGACAGCATCCGTAGTCATGATGGAATCCGGGTCTCTATCGCTGTAAGCGTTGTAAGGCATTGTCGGGTACAGTAAGAATGGGCTGTTCTATGGTGATTTTACCTGCAGCAGTGAGAGTGGGCTTTTCTGTGGTGGGTTTATCGGGGGTTCAGTGTGACTGGGTGTCCTGTGGGAGGGTGTGTTCAGTACAGAGGTGGGGAGGAGATGGAGGAGGCAGCAGGGATGGGTGACTCTGCTTCAGTTAACCAGGTGGAGGAAGGGAGTCTGTGGATCCCCTGATCACATACCTGGACAGAGTAAAGACATCGATCAAGGAGATGGCCGTTGTTAACTGGTACCAGGCTGTGCCCAACCACCAGTACACCAGGGGCAAAGCTTTTTCTGAAAGAGACAGCAACACAACATTAGACAACGTTGGTCCCCGATCCTTCCCATCAGTGCAAACGGAGAGAGCTCCAACTCTCCCACACGGAACCCACTGATACTGTGGAACCACGTCAGGCTGAGAGACCTTCTCCCCTGCAGGGTCCACCACAGATAGTCCACTGCAAGGTGGTGGCAGGAGAACCCAGGGGAGCTATAGGGCACCCGAGAAAAAATAGGTCGCAGGGATATCAACGGGACAACAGCACTGATGGGGGTACTCCAGAGGCCACGATGGGCCAAATGGCCTCTTTAAGTGTCCAGACTAAATAAACGGGTGATTGTCAACACTTCCACCGAGCAGGTAGTATCACCTTTCAGCACAGAGAGATTGCCTGGGTTGTGACTGGACAGCAACCCCCTCCGTCTCAGTCAATCTTATCCCACAACCAACATGGGCAAAGATAGACACAAAAAGCTGGAGTAAGTCAGCGGGACAGACAGCATCTCTGGAGAAAAGGAATAGGAGACCCTTCAGACTGATGTCAGGGGAAAGGGAAACAAGCGATATAGACGGTGATGTAGTGATATGGAACAAATGAATGAACCGTATGCAAAAAAGTAACGATGATCAAGGAAACAGTCCACTGTTGGTTGGCTGTGGGCTAGGTGTTAACGATTTATACAGGCAATGAAACTCACCAGGACGACAGTGAAACTAGTACAACGACTAAGGAGGGGGAGGGACGGAGAGAGAGGGTTACTTGAAGTTAGAGAAATCTATATTTATTAAACATGGGCGCGTCTGCTCATCACAATGCTGTGTGCGAGCTTGGCCACGGTCCACATGTTACACTACATTTCAAAAGCGTCCTCTGTGCCACACAGCTGGGGAAATCTAAAGGAGATCCTGTTCTTCCATCGCCCCAGTGACCCTGGATCACAAACCAGGCCTCCCTTAGGGTGTTACAACATGACTTCAGTCAGGATCGAGTAACCGAGCATTGACAGTCAGTCTCTTGACTCTATGGTCCTCTCGGCAACTCACCACTCATTTCAGTGAGTGACCCAGTCAGGCTGAGGGAACACACTAGAGTACCAAGCTGGAAGGCAGCTTCCTCCCGCACTGACTGAGGTCCTAGGCTGCACGAGCAACAGAGCACTAGGGACCAGGCCTTCTGCAAACCCTGGGAGTTTAAGGAAGGGCGCTACCTCACCACTGGGTCCAGTATCAGCAGGGCACTGGTTGACTGGAGCAGAGTTTTAGGGCCATGGAGCACAGAAGAGAGAGGATTAGTAATGCAGGTACCTGGAGACAGCAGCGAGATCCAGCACCACGGCTTGGCAAGGGCAGAGAATGATCCAGAGAACGCCAAACCTGGGGGGTGGGAAAGAAGAGCAAGATGTCAACAAAGCAAACTTCTCTCTCAAGGTTTACCATGTTCAAAGGGCCACGTGGCCTAATGTTTCAGATTCAAATTCAAACATTCAAAAACGTTATTGTCATTGTGCAGTGTACAAGTACAGAGACAACGGAATGCAGTTAGCATCTCACCCAGAAGTGCAAACACAGAATAATGGAACAGTAAATATATATATGTATATACAGTAGCAGTAGTGCAATTTCCGTGGAGGGAGATCAGTCACTTGGGGAAGGAGTGGCCGGGGGCGGGGAGGATGACTGGCAATCACCAAGGCATAGAGTTAAGTAGGGTAACAACCGCAGGGAAGCAGCTGTTCCTGAACCTGCTGGTCCGGGAACGGAGAGACCTGTAGCGCCTCCCAGATGGGAGGAGGCTAAACAGTCTGTGGATGGGAGTGAGGAACTGGTGATGCATTGGGCAGTTTTCACCACCCTCTGCAGTGCTTTCCGGTTGGAGACAGAGCAGTTGCCACACCATACTGTGATACAGTTAGTGAGGATGCTCTCGATGGCGCAGCGGTAGAAGTTCATCAGAATCTGAGGGGACAGATGGACCTTCTTTAGTCTCCCCAGGAAGAGGAGACACTGGTGAGCATTCTTAATCAGTGTTGAGGTATTGTGGGTCCAAGAGAGGTCATCAGAGATGTTGACCCCCAGAAACCTGAAGCTGGAAACATGCTCCACCTCCGTCCCGTTAATATGGATGGGGGTGTGCGTGCCACCCCTAGACCTTCTGTAGTCCACAATGAGCTCCTTGGTCTTCTTGGTGTTAAGGGCTAGGTTGTTGTCAGCGCATCATGCTGCTAGGAGCTGGACCTCCTCCCGATAGGCCGACTCATCGTTGTCGCTGATGAGGCCAATCACCATTGTATCATCTGCATAGTTGATGATGGTGTTAGCACCATGTACAGGTGTGCAGTCGTAGGTGAAGAGGGAGTAGAGAAGAGGGCTCAGCACACAGCCTTGTGGAATGCCGGTGTGAGGGTTGAGGAGGTGACATTGTCTAACCTAACAGCCTGTTGGTTAGAAAGTCCAATATCCAGTTGCAGAGGTAGGGGTCGATGTTTGTGCTGGTGTTCACAAAAGCACCATGCAACTGATCGGCCCACGGATCAACTGTTAATGTGCGGGGATCGCTGATCGGTGCCGACTCGGTGGGCCAAAGGGCCTGTTTCCACACTGTATCTCTAAACTAAACTAAAGGAAGGATGTCAAAAGCCTAAGATAGCCACAACGTTCTGGAGTAACAGCGGGTCAGGCAGCATCTCTGTCTGAAAAAGGATGGGTGACGTTTTGGGTCAAGACCCTTCTCCAGACTTTAAGCCTAAGAATTGATTTAGACAGTTTCTAGAATTACAGTAAAGAGTAATTTGGAAAAGTTAGGAGTCCTCTCGGAACAGTGAAGGTGAAAGAGATGACCTATCAAACGATGAAGATTACAGCAGGGTTCTAAACGAGAAAGGTTTTGCTATTGAGGGATCAATAAACAGAGGTCACAGATTCAATACCGACAGGATCCAGAATATTCTCTCCAAAACGTTGCAGGAGGTGGATTCATTAATGATTTTAAGTGGATGGATACACAGGGTGTTGCTGCTGATACAACCTGGAGATTGCAATGGAACGATGCTCTTTAACAGAAATGGGATCACTTTCTACACCTTGGTGAACAGGCGATAGTGCAGGGGGTGTTTGTGTCGTCAAATGGCTAAAAACACTATTTTTTGTGTTTGGTTTTTTTGTGTACATATGTGTGTGTGTGTGCATGTATGTGTGAATGAATGGCGATTAGCTGCCCCAAACAACAGCTCAGTCCCCCTGATGTAACCCAGCATCTGGGAAATCTACAATCCTGTATAACAGGTTCAGCCCCTGCCCAGTGTCAATCCACAGCCCACTCAACCACCCACAGCCCACCTCACTAACAGCCCCTCATCTGTCCCAGTAACGGGACCCTCACACCCCACCCGCTCTATTTACCCTCCCCACCGTCAGCCCGCTTACAAGTCCCTCACTCCCTTCCCAGTCACAGCACATGGATCCACCCCGTGTCCCGACACCCGCGCCTTGTTATAGCCCACTCAACCTCACCCTTCCCCAGCAATGGGATGTTCACCCCCACCCCCCAACATCCTCCACTCACCCACAAACCCCCCCTCCACACCAATACCCTCCACTCACCCACCCCACCCCCACCCACACACCCTTCAACCCTCCACTCACCCACCCCCCCAACACCCTCTACTCACCCACACCCTCCCACCCTCCACTCAAACACCCCCCCCACACCCCCAACATCCCCCACTCACCCACCCCACCAGCCCCCCCACACCCCCTGAAATCCTCCACTCGCCCAAACCCCTCAACATCCTCCACTCACCCACCCCCACCCACACCCCCAACATCCTCCACTCACCCACCCCCACCCACACCCCAACATCCTCCACTCACCCACCCTGTGCACGCCTTAGCAACATCCCCAAACATCTATCACCCACCCACCCTGTCCCCACCCTGGTTACATCCTCCACTCACCAACCCACCTTGTCTATGCACTAGTAACTGCCCCCATCCATCTGCCCCACCCTAGTAACATCTCTCACCCATCCTGTCCACACCTAGTAACATCTTCCACTCACCCACCCACCCTAGTAACACCTCCCACCCACTCTTCCACCCACCGCAGTAAGTGCCCGCTCAGGTGCACCACTGCCCAACTTCATTGAATATTAAATCCCTAAAGCCTCTGTTCCAGCCCCAGCCAGTGTGTCCTCTCACCCGATAGTGCAACGTGCCGCGTGTTAGCTGTTCAGGATGAGGGACGTGGGATGTGAGATGATGAACGTTCCACCTACCCTGCAGCTCATCCTCGGAGGAGTAGCCAGATGTCGACGACAAGTAGATGTTGGAAGAAGTGGAAGGTGCTGTCATTATCCCTATGCTGCCGTATGCTCTGTTTCCTTTGTCTTTGTAGCTGCCCTGAAAGCTGGACGGCCCTCCGTCTGCTGGATGCGAGATACAGGTTACCAAGGCAAGTCTTCACAGGAAAATATTACAGCACCTCATATTTCGCTTGGACACCTTACAACCCAACGATATGAGGATGACCTTTCTAACTTCAAGGGTCTCGACCGAAACGTCACTCATTCTTTCTCTCCAGAAATGCGTTTGACGGCACTGGGCCTGTACTCGCAGGAGTTTAGAAGAATGAAGGTGGACCTCATTGAAACATACCGAAAAGTGAAAGGTTTGGATAGAGTGGATGTGGAGAGGATGTTTCCACTTGTGGGAGAGTCGAGGTCTAGAGTTCATAGCCTTAAAATTAAACAACGCTCCTTTAGGAAGGAGATAAGGAGGAATGTGCTTAGTCACAGGGAGGTGAATCTGTGGCATTCTTTGCCACAGAAGGCTGTGGAGGCCAAGTCAATGGATATTTTTAATGCAGAGATAGATAGATTCTTGATTATTCCGGTGTCAGGGGTTATGGGGAATAGGCAGGAGAATGGGGTTAGGAGGGAAAGATAGATCAACCATGATTGAATGGTGGAGTAGACTTGATGGGTCGCATGGACTAATTCTGCTCCTATCACTGATGACCTTATGCTGCCTGTCCCGCTGAGTTACTCCAGCATTTTGTGTCTTTCTTTAGTGTAAACCGGCGTCTGCAGTTCCTTCCTATAAAGGAAGGTATAATCCCTCGCCTCCCAGTAATTGCACCTCGGTGTTGGTCACCTTCAACCACCAGGGGGCATCAGATCCCGACCCAGCGCTGCCCACAGTAACTGAACCGTGTGTGTTACCGCACACAGGCGGGATTGTGCAAAGTCTCACTGCAGCTGTGCGATGATCACTGGTCAGCGCGGACTCGGTGGGCCAAAGGGCTAGTTTCCGACTAAAACTGAGATACTGCAGCACGAGTCTCCGCCATGCACCAGTGATCGCGGTACTTTAAAACAAGGAGAAGCCCTTAACCAGTTTGTTAGAGGGAAGCGTTAAGGCTTTAAGAACACTGCCGTCAAAAAGTAATTAGTGATAGGAGAAGAATCAGGCCATTCGGTCCATCAAGTCTACTCCAACATTCCATCATGGCTGAACTATCTCTCCCTCCTAACCCTATTCTCCTGCGTTCTCCCCGTAACCTATGTACTAATCTAGAATCTATCTATCTCTGCCTTAAAAATATCCACTGACTTGGCCTCCACAGCTTTCAGTGGCAATGAATTTGACTGATTCACCACCCTCTGACTAAAGAAATGCACTGGTGCCCTTCCCGGACACGTACCGACGGGCTCCTGCCAGCCGCTGCTGCTGCTGCCGAGGTGCTGAGAGCGCTGAGAGTGCTGAGAGCGGTTGGAGGCGCAGCTGATGTTGCTGATGTGGCTACTCAGACTGTTGACTGAACTGTTGGACGGCGAACCTTTAACGCCAGGCACAGGTCCCGGCCCCTTGCTGTTTGACCTTTTCTTGTGCAACCTGAAACGATAAAGGGCAACGATTTGGGGCGGAGGCAGACCAGGACTGTGAAAGAGAAGCAGCAACTTCTGTCAAATAGGCATAGCAATCCAAAACACATTGTGGGTAATGATTATAAGCATAGAAAATAGGTGCGGGAGTAGGCCATTCGGCCCATCGAGCTAGCCTCATTCAATATAATTATGGCTGATCATCCACAATCAGTTCCTGCTTTCTCCCCATATCTCTTGATTCTGCTAGCCCTAAGAGCTCCATCTAAATCTCTTTTGAATGCATATAGTGAATCAGCCTCCACTGCTTTCTCTGGTAGAGAATTCCACAAATTCACAACTCTTGTGACATTAGTGACATCTCACATTAGTGAGTTGTGACATTATTGCTATTGAGGGAGTGCAGTGTAGGTTCACCAGTTTAATTCCGGGATGGTGAGACTGACATATGATGAAAGAATGGGTCGACTGGACTTTATTCACTGGTATTTAGAAGGATGAGAGGGAATATATTGAAACATACATTTTTTTTAGAGGATTGGACAAGGCAGTTACAAAAAAAAATTCCCGATGTTGGGGGAGTCCAGAACCTGGGATCACAGTTTTAGAATAAGGGGTAGGCCATTTAGGACTGAGATGAGGAAAAACTTTTTTACCCAGAGTTGTGATTCTGTGGAATTCTCTGCCACAGAAGGCACTGGAGGCTAATTCACTGGATGTTTTCAAGAGAGAGTTAGAATTAGCTCTTAGGGCTAAGGGAATCAAAGTAAATGGGGTAAAAAGCCAGAACGGGGTACTGATTTTGGATCATCAGTCATGATCTTATTGAATGGCGCTGCTGGCTTGAAGGGCTGAACCGATCACTGCACCGCACCGATCACTACTGCACCGATTTACTATGTTTCAGACTGAGATTCGGAAGAAAGATCACACCCTGAAACGTCACCCATTGCTTCGCTCAGAGATGCTGCCTGTTCCGCTGAGTTCCTCCAGCATTTTGTGTCTACCTGCGGTGTAAACCAGAATCCGCAGTTACTCCTACACTTTAAATCAGACTAGCTGGGTCAGGGTAGAGGTTACCAGCACTGTGGTTGAGCAGTGCTCAGGTTTACAGATGCCAGTGTGTAAAAAGATTTTAAACATCGATGACACAGGAGGCCATTCAGCCCATCTGTGCCAGTCAAGCAAAAACAACCCAGTCTGATTGCCTGCCACCCTGCAGGTCACACACCGCAATACATGGCCAAGCGTGTTGAAGTTTCGCAGCAGCATCCCCTCTGTCCATTGTGACCACATCACTAAATATTCATTCATCGTACACATAGCCACTCATAGACAACCTTTTGGGTCGGCACGGTGGCGCAGCGGTAGAGTTGCTGCCTCACAGCACCAGAGACCCGGGTTCAATCCTGACTACGGGTGCTGTCTCTACGGAGTTTGTACATTCTCCATGTGACTGCATGGGTTTTCTCCGGGTGCCCCAGTTTCCTCACACACTCCAAAGATGTACAGGTTTGTAGGATAATGGGCTACTGATAATTATAAATTGTTCCTAGTGTGTGTAGGATAATGCTAGCTTATGGGGTGATGACTAGTTGGTGCGGACTTGGTGGGCCAAAGGGCTTGTATCTCTAAAGTCTAAAGGTTCCTCAATGGCCCTATTCGTTTCTTGATCATTCACTTGCTCTTCGCGTACATAAAATATCTTTTGGTTTTATTTGCCAAATATTTTCAAACCCTCCTTGCTTTCTGTAATTGTCACCTTTAATTTCTCTCCTACACTTTCTAAACTCTGCCGGCTTTTCTGTCCCATTAATCCCTCAGCGCCTGTCATAAGCAATACACTGCTGTTGTGTGTGATTGGCCCTGCTACAGTTTAGTGCCCAGTGAAGCACTACACAAAACATGTCACAGGAAACTACATGAGGAACATGATTTAGGGTTATCCGACCTGCTTCCAAGTGAGATTGCAGCACTGAACAGCTTCAGCTTTTGCATTCAGCCAATCTTACATGGGTTGTAACTCATCACTAGGTCCAGCTGTGGTGCCACGTAATTGTCTTGACCTTTGGTTGTGCACCCCAGTGTTGGCACTGATCCCGCTGGCCACATGGTTGGCATCATATTCCAACTAACTGCAGGCTTCCTCCATCCCTCCCCTGCTTTTCCAGCCAACCTCCTGCCAACTGCACGGCTGCCTCTCCAAATGCACCGCTCTGCTGCAACATTCCATCTCTTTCTATCATTGGTCCTCACCCTAAAATGTCTGCTATTCTGTCTAACAGTTTAATCTCATAGGTGATAGGAGCAGAATTAGACCATGCAGGGAAATGTGAGGTGTTGCATTTTGGGAAGACTAACAAGGGCAGGACCTGCACAGTGAATGGTGGGGCTCTGGGGAACGTTGTAGAGCAGAGGGATATAGGTGCATGGTTCCCTGAAGGTGGAGTCACAGGTAGATCGAGTGGTCAAAAAGACTTTTGGCACATTGGCCTTCATCAGCCACAGTATTGAGTATAGAAGTTGGGAGGTCAAGTTGCAGTTGTATAAGACATTGGTGAGGCTGCTTTTAGAGTATTGTGTTTAGACAATAGGCAATAGGTGCTGGAGTAGCCAGCACCGCCATTCAATGTGATCATGGCTGATCATCCCCAATCAGTACCGAGTTCCTGCCTTTTCCCCATATCCACTGACTCCGCTATCTTTCAGAGCCCTATCTAGCTCTCTTTTGAAAGCATCCAGAAAACCTGCCTCCACTGCCCTCTGAGGCAGAGAATTCCACAGACTCACAACTCTCTGTGAGAAAAAGTGTTTCCTCGTCTCCGTTCTAAATGGCTTACCCATTAATGGTTAAATCCAATAAAATAGTTTAGTTCTGGGCGCCATGTTATAGGAAAGATGCTGTCAAGCTGGAACGGGTACAGAGAAGATTTACGAGGATGTTGCCAGGACTAGAGGGAGACAGTGTGAGGGGCAGGCCTGCACTGAGCTACAGGGAGAGGTTGAGTAGGCTGGGACGATATTTTCTGAAGTGCAAGAGGATGAGCGGTGATCGTATAGAGGTGCATAAGATTGGGTAGATTTACAGAGGCCTAATTTACACGCTGGTATTTTCAGAATAAAGCGTTCAAATTTACTGTTGACGGCATAGTCGCCTATCTAATTTACATATTTTCGAAAGATGTGCTGCTTTTCAAGCACGTAACTCTCCGTAAATCGCGAGGTGCTTGTACTCGTGCATTGTATGATTTGAATCGATAGCACAGAAGCTAAGCTCGGCATGTTGTTGCAGCGGTAGAGTTGCTGCCTAAAGGGCCTGTCCCACTTGGGCGACCTAATTGGCGAGTTTAGAAGAGTTTAAAAACATGACATGTTGAAGACCTCCTTTGACTATGTAGAAGACCTCCTTCGACTATGTTGAAGACTAGCTTCGACTAGCTACGACTAACTTCGGGAAAATTGGACACTGAATAGAGGAGTGTGAAGACGACCTCCTTCGATTTTCTTCGACCTCCCTTCGACTATGATGAAGACTATCTGCAACTACCTTCGACTATGTTCGACTCTCCTCGATTACCTACGACTAACATGCCGATCTACTACAACCTACTACGATCTACTATGACCAAACCTACGAATAAAAATAGTATCGATTTTTTCCACGGCGACCTTTTTTAAATCACGGGCATTTTTTAACATATTGATAAAAAACGCCGCAACCTAGCTGAGGCCTCGAGTACGCGGAGACCACTCTCGAGCATGAAGGAGAGTTACGAAGACCTCCTACGACCTCGTGACGATGCTGCGAGTATGAGTCAAGGGCAAACTCGCCAGAACTCACAGATTAGGTCGCCCAAGTGGGGCAGGCCCTTTAAAGGCTTGTCCAACTCATGCGATTTTTTTGGCGACTGTCGGCACCCGTCACAGTCGCAGCAGGACGCCGAAAATTTTCAACATATTGAAATTCCAACGGCGACCAGAAAATGATATGACTCTTCGGGCGACTACTCACGACCATACATGCGTCACGTGTCGACATGTCGCGGCATCTGCCCTTACCATTCCCACACTGACCTTTCTGTCCTCGGCCTCCTCCACTGTCAGAGTGAGGCCACACACATAGTGGAGGAACAGCGCTTCACATTTCACTTGGGTAGCTTACGCTCCAGTGGTATGAACATTGATTTCTCCAATTTCAAGTAACTCCTGCATTCACTCTGTCCCTCACGCTGGGCATCCTACAAGTTCAACTGTTCACATCCTTGTATCCCTGTCGTTATCACCTCTTCCCCAGCCAACAATGGCACGTTGTGGGCTCCATGCTTCCTTGGTCATCAGTTGCCGGCACCAATTTGTTCTGGATTTTTCCTACCTCTCGTTCCGTCCCCCCTACTTTCAATCTGAAGTCAGTTTCCATCCTTATTCCCCAGAGATGCTGCCTGACCCGCTGAGTTACTCTAGCACTTTGTATCTCAGTATCGACCAGCATCTGCAGTTTCTTTCCACCCAATCAGGGTCTCACTCTGTCCGACACTTATTAGGGAGTTAGAATTCGCTTCCAGTTGATCTTTGTCCTTTTATATCTCTAAGCTGAACAAAATGTTGACACCACCACTGAACACCTTTCCCTCCTGACAATCCTGCTACCTTCCTAAATCCATTCCCTAATCTAAAATCAAAAATGTTCTGCTTAAGACTTATTCCAGGGATCAACCTAGCAGATGATCCAGTCTGAGACAACGGTGTCAAGGCTATGGAGAAATATGGAATAGAATAGGAAGATGGAATCAGGGCACAATGCACTTTCCCACCATTAGCATAATGCTGCACCATGAACCGCCGAGAGCAGGCATCTTAAAACTGACAACAGCGTGCCTGGGCCCAGTAACAAACAGAAGTTGTGACTCGTCCTTGATTATGGTGAAGACCTTGCCGAAGCAACGCTCCACCCCACGCTGCATTAGCAAGGCCACCAGCACATTCAAGCATCTGTCAGCAGTAACTCAGCAGGGCACATTCAAGCATTCAAGCAGCAGTAACTCAGCAGGGCAGGCAGCATCTCTGGAGACAATGGACAGGTGATGTTTCGTTTCGAGACCCTACTTCAGACTGAGAGTCAGGGGAAAGGGAAACGAGAGATAGAGACGGTGATGTAGTGAAATATGGAACAAATGAATGAAATCTATGCAAAGAAAGTAACGGTGACAAAGGAAACATGCCATTACTGGCTGTTTGCTAAGTGAGAATGAGAAGATGGTGCGATGTGGGTGGGGGAAGGATGGATAGAGTCACTTGTCAGAGCTCGGTAGGAGGGGGGAAGAAGTTTGTTTCACACGGGGAAGGAATATCATGACTCTCTCTCTCTCTCTCTCCATCTTCCCCTCCTCAAGAAACTGCAGATTCTGGTTTATTAAAAAAGTCAGAAAGTGCTGGAGTAACTCAGTGTGTCAAGCCAGCCCCATGTCACGTTCCCTCCAACATAGAAACATAGAAAATAGGTGAAGGAGTAGGCCATTCGACTTCTCGAGCCTGCACCGCCATTCAATATGATCATGGCTGATCATCCAACTCAGTATCCTGTACATGCCTTCTCTGCATACCCCGTGATCCCATTAGCCACAAGTGCCACATCTAACTCCATCTTAAATATAGCCAATAAACTGGCTTCAACTACCTTCTGTGGCAGAAAAATCCACAGATTCACCACTCTCTGTGTGAAACATGTTTTTCTCATCTCGGTCCTAAAAGACTTCCCCCTTATCCTTAAAAGTGACCCCTTGTTCTGGACTTCCCCAACATCGGGAACAATCTTCTTGCATTTACCCTGTCCAACCCCTTAAGAATTTTGTAAGTTTCAATAAGATCCCCCCTCAATCTTCTAAATTCTAGCGAGTACAAGCCGAGTCTATCCAGTCTTTCTTCATATGAAAGTCCTGCCATCCCAGGAATCAGTCTGGTGAACCTTCTCTGTACTCCCTCTATGGCAAGAATGTCTTTCCTCAGATTAGGAGACCAAAACTGTATGCAATACTCCAGGTGTGGTCTCACCAAGACCCTGTACAACTGTAGTAGAACCTCCCTGATATTCAAATCCTTTTGCTATGAATGCTAACATACCATTTGCTTTCTTCACTGCCTGCTGCACCTGCTTGCCTACTTTCAATGACTGGTGTACCATGATACCCAGGTCTCGTTGCATCTCCCCTTTTCCTAATTCGGATAATAGTCTACTTTCCTGTTTTTGCCACCAAAGTGGATAACCTCACATTTATCCACATTATACTGCATCTGCCATACATTTGCCCACACCCAACCTATCCAAGTCACCTTGCAGCCTCCTAGCATCCGCAAACTTGGAAATGTTGCATTCAATTCCCTCATCCAGATCATTTATATTGCAAATAGCTGGGGTCCCAGCACTGAGCCTTGCGTTACCCCACCCGTCACTGCCTGCCATTCTGAAAAGGACCCGTTTACTCCTACTCATTGCTTTCTGTCTGCCAGCCAGTTCTCAATCCACATCAATACTGAACCCCCAATACCATGTGCTTTAAGTTTGCAAGCTAATCTCGTATGCGGGACCTTGTTGAAAGCCTTCTGAAAGTTCAGATATAACACATCCACTGGTTCTCCCTTATCCACTCTACTAGTTACATCCTCGAAAAATTCTATAAGATTCGTCAGACATGATTTACCTTTCATAAATCCATGCTGACTTTGTCCAATGATTTCACCACTTTCCAAATATGCTGCTATCCCATCTTTAATAACTGACTCTAGCATTTTCCCCACTACCGGTGTTAGACTAACTGGTCTGTACTTCCCTGTTTTCTCTCTCCCTCCATTTAAAAAAAGTGAGGTTACATTAGCTACCCTACAATCCTCAGGAACTATTCCAGAATCTAAAGAGTTTTGAAAAATTATCACTAATTCATCCACTATTTCTGGGGCTACCAACTTCCCTCATGAGCCCATCAACCGGATGGCTTCATCAACAACCTATTGGCACGGATACCCTGCCCTTGGCCTATGGAAGATATACACATCCTATCGTCCTCCACCTGAGATTCCAAGCAGGAAAGAAGAGGCTGTTGGAAATTTCCTTGAGTTTTTGTCTAGAACGTTTTCCTATAGGGAAAGGTTCAGTTGGGGGTGGGGGTGGGGGGAGGGGGGAATGCAGGGGGGGGGGGAGATTGGGAGTTGGGCGGGGTTGCTGGGGGAGGAGAGAGAAGGGGGGGGGGGAATTGGAGTTGTGATACACGGCTCCCCGAGTGAGGTACTAGGGTGGAGGCTGCATTTTTACTGTTAGAAAGGAGCATAGCTTTGAGAGGAAAGAACGAGAGGATGGGGGGGGGGGGGGGGTAAACGAGACAGAAGAGAGTTAGAGAGACGTACCTGACAGGAGTCTCCTTGTAAGAGGGAGCGCCGGATTTGGCGGAGCCGCTGCTGCTGCTGGAGGCGTCGTCATGCTGGTAATGGCCGTTGGTGGCCAGACGGGGACTGCGGCGAGACATCCTCACTGTACCACCACCACCCCGAGCCCCAGCCCGAGCACGGCACTGCGAGTCTTCCGCACTAACTGGGAGCAAAGAGAAAGACAGTGTGAGGGGCACTGGGCACTGGCACCTTGCCCGCTGGCCCAGAGGGGGAGGGGGAGGGGAAGGGGACACATTGCTGCCATCCTCCACACCCTCCCTGCACATGGCAGGGCACATAGTATTAGGGGTAGAGCGCTGACATGGATAGAAAATTGGTTGCCAGATAGGAAACAAGGAGTAGGGATTAATGGGTCCCTTTCGGAATGGCAGGCAGTGACTAGTGGGGTACCGCAAGGTTCGGTGCTGGGACCGCAGCTATTTACAATATATATCAATGATTTAGATGAAGGGATTACAAGTAACATTAGCAAATTTACAGATGACACAAAGCTGGGTGGCAGTGTGAACTGTGAGAATGCAATGAGAATGCAGGGTGACTTGGACAGGTTGAGTGAGTGGGCAGATGCATGGCAGATGCAGTTTAATGTGGATAAATGTGAGGTTATCCACTTTGGTAGCAAAAATAGGAAGGCAGATTATTATCTAATTGGTGTCAAGTTGGGAAAAGGGGAAATACAACAGGATCTGAGGGTCCTTGTTCATCAGTCAATGAAAGTAAGCATGCAGGTACAGCAGACAGTGAAGAAAGCGAATGGCATGTTGGCCTTTATAACAGAGGAGTTGAGTATAGGTCCAAATATGTCCATCAGCAGATGTACAGGGCCCTAGTGAGACCACACCTGGAGTATTGTGTGCAGTTTTCGTTTCCAAATTTGAGGAAGGACATTCTTGCTATTGAGGAAGTGCAACGTAGGTCCACAAGGTAAATTCCAGGGATGGCGGGACTGTCATATGCTGAGAGAATGGGCTTGTATACTCTGGAATTTAGAAGGATGAGAGGGGATCTTATGGAAACATATAAGATTATTATTAGTTTGGACACACTCGAGGCAGGAAACATGTTCCTGATGTTCGGGGAGTCAGGACCAGGGACCAGTTTAAGAATAAGGGCTAAGCCATTTAGAACAGAGATGAGGAAACACTTTTTCACACAGAGAGTTGCGAGTCTGTGGAATTCTCTGCCTCGGTGGGCGGTGGAGGCCAGTTCTCTGGATACTTTCAAGAGAGAGCTAGATAGGTCTCTTGATGATAGCGGAGTTAGGGAATATGGGGAGAAGGCAGGAACTGGGTACTGATTGTGGATGATCAGCCATGATCACATTGAATGGGGTGCTGGCTTAAAGGGCCGAATGGCCTACTCCTGCACCTATTGTCGGGGAATCTACAACTAGGGAACAGAGGCACAGGTGACAGGAGAATAATTTTAAGGGCAACCTGAGGGGCAACCATTCCAACAGAGAGTGGAGGGGCATGGAACGAACAGCCAGATTTACTGTGTTTGAAAGACCTTTGGTGAGGGGTACGGATTGGAAAGGTTTAGAGGGGGGGGCATGGGCCACCCACAGGCAAATGGGAGCAGCCTGGGGAGGCTCCTTTGTCGGCATAGACGAGGAGTAGGGTTGAAGGGCCTGTTTCTCTGTTTTATTAATCATTCAATGGAGGGTCGATGACCTAACACATTAATGGGGTCAGACCTGCAACGCCTACAACGACTCTCCCATTTTAATTTTGGACTTCCAGCATCTGCGCGTTTTTGCTTTTCAATTGGCTGGAGCCAGCCAGCACCAGCTGCAGGGCCAACACTGCTTCCACTCAACATGCGAGGCTGGGCCCAAACAGCAGATAACATCTCAAACGACAGGCTACACAGGCTAGGGTCAATTTACATGTATACCAAGCCAATTAACATACAAACCTGTTCGTCTTTGGCATGCGGGAGGAAAACAAATATCTCGGAGAAAACCCACGCGGTCACAGGTAGAACGTACCAACTCCATACAGACAGCGCACCTAGTCGGAATGGAACCCAGGTCTCTGGCACTGTAAGGCAGCAACTTTACCGCTGTGCCACCCTTCAGAGAAATATACATGGCAGAGCATCGTTTCTGAGCGCTATTACCTCCAGCTCACCGTTGCCCTGGCCTCTTGAGGTTTGATGACGGGCAGAGCATTTTGTGGGCGGCAATCATCAAAAATGAGCATCATCAGTAGGGATGGGAGCGTACCCACACACACAGCAAGTCTCTGGATACAGCATGTGGCAGGCCAATTGACTGATTAATAGAACAATCATAAACTGTGATGTGGAGAGGATGTTTCCACTAGTGGGAGAGTCTAGGAACTGAGGTCATTGCCTCGGAATTAAAAGACGTTCCTTTAGGAAGGAGATAAGGAGGTATTTCTTCAGTGATTAAGAAATTGATGAATTTGTGGAAATTATTGTCATAGGTTATGGAGACCGTCAATGGATATTTTTAAGGCAGATCTAGGTAGATTCTTGATTGGTACGGGTGTCAGGAGTTATGGGGAGGAGATGGGGTTAGGAGAAAGAGATAGATCTGCCATGATTGAATAGCAAAGGGCCGAATGGCCAAATTCTGCTCCTAGTACTTATGAACGAATGAAACTAGGGTACTGGCTGATTCACCTCCACCCTATTGCGCACATTGAACAGTCTCTGGAACTGATGCACTACAATGCTGAGAACTATATTCTGTACTCTGTATGTTCCCCTTTGCTCTACCTATTGAACTTGATTTGGCTTGATTGTATTTATCAATCTCCCAGTTGGATTGCAACATTGTCATGGTCGGGGAGCTTGTGTGTCTCAGTGATCCCTAGAGCTATGCCAGCAGGAGATTTGTCTCCTGTTAGGTTCTCCCATGCTGGACAGGTCGAAGGGTAAAGGCGAGACGAAGAGCGATTCACTGGTCGTCCAAGTTGGGGGTTGAGCACAGGGCTAACAACCCTGCCTCGTAAAACAAATATGTTACGGAAACAGCAACTGCAGGAATCATCACTACCTGGACCTGACCTGGGATGATGTCCAGAAGCTAGCCCAGAACTGACAGGAGTGGAGGACCTTTGTTGCTGCCCTACATGCCAGGAGGAATAATATGCAGTAAGTAGCAATGTTACAAAATGTTGAGATTTTAAAAATCAAGTCTGCAATTTATCCCATCAGATAAAGCATAGAAAGAAGTTTAATTTGACACCTAATTCACTTTCATATCTTCAGTATTAAAAAAGTTATGGTCATTTTCATACTAGGAAAATAGCTTCTTGTTCCCCATTGCCTTTCCATTGACTTAATTCAAAAGCTGTGATCTAGAACAGTCATAACTTTCTTAAAAATTAAGAGAACTCAATGACATTTTCAGTTATTATAGATTTAAGCATTCTGAAACAAATATGAAACAATCTTACTTGGATGACCTGAAATTAATGCATATAATTAGTTAGTTACCTAATTGTAGCTAAATCTAAATCTAAATTTACTAAATCTAACTATCCATTTCTTAAGAAATGATAAACATTTTTTAATTGCCTAAGTCTCCAAATAACATTCACACAATAATTCACAATATAACATGATTTTTAAATCTCGTTTTCTTTTTTTTTACACTTTAGTTTTTATTGCTTTTATGTATACACAAATAAAACACAAATATAACAACGAAACATACAACATTACAGTGAAACGTACAACAGTGCAGCAGGGGGTTCAGTTTACAATTAATGATGCAGTATACAGAACTATTTTCATGTTAAAACATTTTCCAATAACTTACATTATTGTCTATAAAATTATACAGTGTTGATGTCTTTATTTCTATACCTAATCCATTTTTCCCATTTTCTATTAAACTCGTCTTCTTTCATCTTAGAGAATATGTCATTTTCTCCATGACAAATATTTCCTGTACTATGTCTAACCATTGTCTAAGTCTGGGTGTGCCCGCTCCAAGCCAGTTTCTTGTAATGGCCTTTCTGTTAGCTGTGAGTAGGATTTTAACCAAGTAATGGTCTTCCTTCTGCACCACTGTATTTATATTACCCAGGTATAAAATGGAACACTTCTTGCAGACTGTATATCCTAATACCTCTGTTAATTCTGAATTCACTCTGTCCCAAAATGGTTCTATTTTTGGGCAACTCCAGAAGATATGTGCATGATTTGCATCTGTTTGACCACATTGCCTCCAGCAGGTTTGCTGTCTTAGAATTTGTTTTCTTTTCTATCCACATTAATCCGTAAGAGGCCACTGCCTCTTCCTCTCAAGAAGAAATTTCACAGAGGAGAGCTGAAATGGAAGATATCAAGACTTCTATCCTAGGTGAGATAAAGATGCTTAGGAAGGAGTATAAGGCTGATTTAAAAAGTTTAAAATCAGACATGCAGTCACTTCATGAGAAATTTGATGTCGACTTAAAGGAAGTTGTATCCTCGGTGAGAAGTATGGTGGAGGAGTGGAAAGATAAGGCTGATGCCGCGTTGCGAGCCCAAATCTTGGAGGTAAAGGATATAGCTGCTGGGGTGGAAAGAAAGTTGGATGACAAGATAGATCCTATTCTAATTTCGATAGACCAACAAGGCGAAGCAATTAAAGAGCTTACTAAGATTGCTGAATATAATACTAAGGAGAATGAAAATCTCCGAGCCGAGAACAAACGCCTCTCAGAATTAATACATAAAATAAATGAGAAATGTATTGATCTGGAGGGTCGCCAACGTCGTAAAAATTTGAGAATAGTTGGTCTGAAAGAAGGTCGTGAGGGGAATCAGGATCCCCGAAAATTTGTTGCTAAACTTTTAAAGGATGTTCTGAATCTGGATGAAGAACCTATACTGGGCCGTGCGCATAGGGCTCTAAGACGAGTTCCTAGGAGCGGTTTGCCCCCCAGACAAATGATTGTCAAAGTGGCCTTTGATCATGTCTTTGAAGAAATGATGAAGATAATAATAAAAAAGAGAAATCTGAAATTTGATGGAGACAACATCAGTATTTTCAGAGATTACCCAGCAGAAGTGGCTAAGAGAAGAGCACAATTTACAGAAACAAGAAGTATCCTGAGGAGTCTAAAGGATACTAAGGATCTGAGATATGGTTTGATGTACCCAGCAACACTGAGAGTAACCTATGATGGTAAAGAACAACGTTTTGTTAAGCATACTGAAGCATTGAAATTCGCCCGAGGCATACAGCAGAAGTTGGAAGACGACGAGAGAGAAGACGGGGAGGAAGAAACCGGAAACGACTGAGAGGACTGAACTTTTATCACCGACCTGTGAATATGGAAATATTCATTCAGAAGGATGTGGAATAATGAGCATATAGTTGTAATTCTGTATTAATTAGTAGAAAAATATTAATTATTCCATGATAATAGTATTACATATTACAGTATTAAATATAATCGATATTAGTAATTAGTTATTAATAATATGTAATAATAGAAATAATTGATAAGTATATAAAGTTAGTACCCTATACCAACTTATATAGTATTGGGATAGGAGCTGATATTATTAACATCTTTAAGTACGGAAGTCGTTAGATTAATGGCCATGTTAGTGTGGCTTTCACCTTCACATACTACACACTATACAAGTGTAGTTCCTTTTTTTTCCGAGCACCCTTCTAACACCCTTTACTTTTTTTTCATTGATATTCTTTATTGTTTTTGTTTTTCTCTGACCTTATATTACATATTATTTGAATATAGATTTGTATGCTATAGTATATTCAGTTTAAAAAGACATCGATACGGATTAATGTGGATAGCAATTCTCATTGGATTGAAGCTCGGGTGCAACGGGGAGCTGAGGGAGCCAAGAAGGCTACTCCAAAAAAAGCCCCCTTAATAGTAAAATGCAGGATATGAAGGTGAAGATTGGGGGTGATGGAGTAACCTTCTGCAGTTGGAATGTAAAAGGAATTAATGAACCAATTAAAAGGGGAAAAGTCTTAGCTCAATTGAACAAATTGAAGGCAGATGTCATTTTTCTCCAAGAGACGCATCTTAGAAAAGATGCTCAACACAGATTAACAGCTAAATGGATTTCTAAGGTGTATCATTCTACATTTATACATAAATCTAGAGGAGTTGCAATAATTATTCGCAAAGGCACACCCTTTATACAAAGTTCTATTATAGAGGATAAAGAAGGTAGATATGTAATAATTACAGGTGAATTACACTAAAAAAAGCTAATTTTAATGAATATATACGCTCCTAATTTTGATAACCCATTATTTTTTAAGAAAATATTTAATAATATTCCCATATGTACTCAACATAATTTAATAATTGGAGGTGATTTAAATTGTACCCTAGATAATTATCTAGACAGATCATCAACAAAAAGGAAAGCCGTCTCGAAATCAAGTAATCTTATAAATACTTTCATTAACACATCTAACATTAAAGATATTTGGAGGATAGATAATCCATCCGGACGAGAATATTCTTTTTTCTCGCCCGTACATGGAACCTATTCGAGGATAGATTATTTTCTAATAGATTCTAAATTACTTCCTTTTGCGTATGATGCAAAATATCATAACATTATTATTTCAGATCACGCACCATTAACATTTAAGATAAAATTAAAAGATATTTCTAACAAAACTACTACTTGGAGATTTAATCCTCAGATATTAAAGGACAATGATTGTTGCAATCATGTATTGGATCAGATCAAATTATTTTTTGATACTAATGATAATTCTGAAACCTCCCCATCATTGCTATGGGACACATTTAAGGCATACACGCGTGGCGCAATAATATCTGCACAAGCTCATTTTAATAAAGAAAATCGAAAGATAGAACAAAATTTAGAAAATGAGATAAAACGTTTAGATAGTGAAAATATAAAACATCCTTCCAAAGAGTTAAGTAATAAAATTGCATCAGTAAAATATAAATTAAATAAAATATATTCTAACCAAGTTATTAAACTTTTTCAACAAACAAAACAAGTGCATTTTGAATTTGGAGACAAACCACAAAAACTATTAGCACGACAGCTTAGAAGATTAGAAGAGGAAAAGACGATACATGGAATTAGATCTGAGTATGGAAATATATTGACTACTCCGAAAGATATTAATGATAGATTTCTACAATACTATAAAAATCTTTATTCGTCAAAATTAACAGGACAAACAGACAGTATGGAAATATTTTTAAAAGAATGTCAAATTAATAGTTTAGACCAGGAAGGTAGAGAATTGTTAAATGCTGAAATAACAGTAAAGGATATTGTAGAGTCGATTAGTTCGTTGAAGAATGGAAAAGCAGCGGGTCCTGATGGCTTAAGTGCTGAATTTTATAAACAATTTCAGGATTTGATCTCACCAAGACTACAGACAATGTATAGATATGCTTATGATCAAGGTAAATTACCAGAATCATTAAATGAATCTACAATTACACTTATCCCTAAAGCAGATAAGGATTTGGAAGATCCAGGATCATATACAGCGATTGCCCTTTTAAATACAGACCAAAAAATATTAACTAAGATTTTATCTAGGAGATTAAGTATAGTGATTTCTAGATTAATACATTATGACCAAACAGGTTTTATCTCAAAGCGTTACTCATCCCATAATCTCAGACGCCTGTTTAATATTATATATTCAAAAAGAATATGAGATATGGAATTAGCGGTTATATCACTAGATGCAGAAAAAGCGTTTGATCAGGTGGAATGGTTGTATTTATTTAATATAATGGAAAAATTTCAATTGGGTGATATTTTTTGTAAATGGGTAAGAATTTTATACTCGAATCCTACCGCTAGAATTTTGACTAATCAAATTCTATCATCTAAATTCAAACTCTCTAGGGGATGTAGACAAGGATGTCCGTTGTCGCCCTTACTGTTCGCATTGGTAATAGAACCTATGGTGGAAAAAATAAGATCTGAACCTGAAATATATGGTTACACTACTGACACAACAATTAACAAAATCTCTCTATACGCAGATGACGTTTTGATTTATATTACAAAACCGGAAATTAGTATTCCTAATTTACTAAATGTTATAACTAAGTTTGGTGCATTTTCCGGATATAGGATCAATTGGAATAAAAGTGAGATTATGCCAATAACAGGTATAAATTTAAATACATTACAACTATACCCATTAATGATAGTTACAGATAAATTTAAATATTTAGGGATTAATGTAACACTAACTCATAACTCATTAATAAAATCCAACTATCCTCAACTATTAGATAAACTTAGAAAGAATATTTCATATTGGAAAACACTTCCTATATCTATGATTGGTAGAATAAGTGCTATAAAGATGGTGTTTTTACCACAATTGTTATATTTGTTCCAGGCTATCCCTTTTTTCTTACCAAAAACTTTTTTTTTTTAAAATTGATAATATTGTTAATAGTTTTATTTGGGATTATAAAAACCATAGAATAAGTAAAAAACATCTATGTAAATCTAAGATAAACGGAGGTCTAGCACTCCCAAATTTTCTATATTATTTTTGGGCTGTTCAGATTAAAAATATGAATTACTGGTGGGTAAATACGGACCATGCACCAACATGGTTAAATATAGAAAAGGAAGATTGTCTTCCTTTTAACGTAGGTTCGATAATTTTCGCACCAATAGAAGTACAAAAAAAAATCTATAAGGACAACATAATAATATATAATAATAGACGTATTTGGAAACAAATTGTTAAGACTTTACATTTAGATAATCTCTCATTTAGATTACCAATTAGGAATAACCCATCGTTTAGGCCTCCCATGTTGGATGGGGGGTTTAGACAATGGGATGATTTAGGAATTACAAGAATAGAACACCTTTATAGAAAAGGAAAATTTCTTTTATTCCAAGAGGTACAAGACATTTATGGACTATCTCAACAACATTTGTTTAGATATCTACAAATTAGAGATTATATTAAATCAAATACACAAGATTATAAAAATAAAGAAGCAGGATTGTTAGACGATTTATTTAATTTACACCCAAATACAGAAAAACTAATAGCTTATATATATAACATCATTTTGGATAAGGAGAATCCAACAACGGAAACATATCGTCAAGCATGGGAAAATGACATAGGATTAGCTATAACAAAAGAAAACTGGGAAGAAAGTTTACAACGTATACACCGATGTTCATTAAACGCCAGACATATATTGATTCAATTTAAAGTATTATATAGGTTACATTATTCATAAGTTAAATTAAATAGTATCTTTCCGAAGCTTTCTGCTATCTGTGACAAATGTAAGAAAACAGAGGCAAATTTAATACATAGTTTTGTCACATGTCCTAAATTGAATCATTATTGGACAGAAATTTTTAAAGTTATTTCTGAAGTTATAAAAGTTAAATTGGACCCCAACCCAAAGTCAATAATATTTGGAATTCCGGACTTACAGTTATCACTTACAGTAAATCAAAGAAATTTCTTTGATTATTGTTTGATAATTGGGAAAAAAATTATATTGAAATTTTGGAAGGGAACACTATCCCCACAACTAAAATGTGGGCAGCAGAGATGATGGAGACGCTACATCTGGAAAGAATTAGATTTGTCCTATTGGACAGGTATAATTCTTTTGAACAGATATGGTCTCCATATATATTGTATCTAGATAAGTAGCTGTTCTTGGCAACATGGCTCGACGTGCCCCCCGCGGGATCTGATGAGAATAATGTATTTTTAAAATGGAAGTAACATGTCTTTACTGATACCATCATTTGTAGTAGAGTTATTAATAATACATATTGTGATCTTTTATTTATATATATAATATAGGCAGAGGTTAAAATTTTTTATTTTTTTTTAATTTTTTTAGTTCTTTTCTCTTCTTTTCTTTTTTACAATTATCAAATTATTAGTTAACTATACCCTCATTGATTTATAAGCTACTTTTTCTTTTTCTTTATTTCTAAAAAAATAATAGATAAGTATTATTAATGTTTTACGTGTATGATAAAATGAATTATCTGATATCTGTAAAGTTGTTTAAGGTATCGTAATTGATTATCTTTAATAAAAATATATTACAAAAAAAAAGAATTTGTTTGCTTTTTATGTTAGGCGTAATAAACAAACAAATCAAATTTTTCCAATTAAATTCTCTCCAATTTTGTGAATTAGTGGATGTCTGTAGTGTTACACACATATGATGCCATTCTTCTTCTGAGATTGTGATGTTCAATTCATTTTCCCACTTACATTTTACATAAAATGTAGTTTTAGCTTGACATTCCATTAAACAATGATAAACTTTAGAAATAATCCTTAATGTTTTTTGATGATACGCACTAACTATCACTGGATTCTTTTCTTCTAGTGCCTCCCTTTTTACCTTTTTATTGTAATAATCTCTCAGTTGGAGGTATCTAAACAAGTCTTGGTTCCGAAGTGCAAATCTATCCTTCAAATCTTCAAAACTTCTTAGGTCTCCATTTTCAATAACAGTACAAAATGCAGTCATTCCTTTCTTCATCCACTCTTTAAATGTTGAGTCATTATCCAAAGCTATCCATCTTAAAACCTTTTGTCGTTTATTCAGTTTAAGTTGTCTGGTAAGAGTGAACCAGGTTTCTAAAGTAAATGGCGTTATTGGATCGATTATACTCCTGATATGTCCAGGAAGCGTTTTTTCTCCAAAAAGTGTTTGGATGTGGAAGTCAGGGATATATGTCTCAATCTCTTTCCACCTAGCTATATAGCTGTCCTCACACCAATTAATTAGTGGTCAAAGTTGGGCTGCATAGAAATATATCCTAAAATTTGGAAGTGCCATTCCACCTTTGTCCTTTGGCAACTGAAGTGTAGTGTATCGAATTCTGGCCTTCTTTCCTCCCCAAATAAATCTAGATATTAATTTATCCCATTCCGTGAATTGTTTTAATGGTACCTCAATTGGCAGAGATTGAAACAAGTACAATAGCCTTGACAAAATATTCATTTTCACCACATTTATCTTACGACTAAAATCCATTGGGTACGTGGACCATCTTTCTATATCCTTTCTTATGTTTTGGTAGATCTCGTTTTCATGAATTTATAGGCCAAATTGAAGGAATTTAGTGTTTAATTCCCGTAAATTAATGGCCATTTAAATCAACCTGCGAGTGGGTTTTAGTGGAACGCGGTGGATTGGAACGTTGCGGTTTGCAGTGAATTTAACCCACAGTCGGCAGGAAAAACACTGCCGGTTCGTATATATTTTTTGTCCCCTTTTCGCAACATTTGATTAAAGGCTTCCTAAGAACCACGTTTTTATGTTAAAATAAACTGTGTACCTTCTTTTATCCCCTACGTAAAATCCTTCCCGTTGTCGGCGTTCACGGCTTTAGAAGCTGATTTTTAAAGTACTCTAGCTAATAAATGATCTAGCGTAATTTAAAAATACCTTCATAAAACAAATGTCGGAGCAATTTCTCTTTAGCAACGAAATCCCCTGAGATGGACCGATTTGAACTGTCTGGAGAAAAACGGCATTTTAAACCCGCCCCCTCTGAAATGGGCCAAAGGTAAGTTTTGTAACATACCTACAGTAAGTAAGTATTTATGAATATTTATCTCATTTGATTGGGTAGCTTACAAAACAAAGCTTTTCACTGTACGCCAGCACATGTAAAAATAATAAAGCTAAACCTGAGGTACAGAAAGGATCCAGGCGCCTTGGCCCATCGAGTCCATGGTGACCATCAATTTCCCTTTCATACTAGTTCTATGTTCATAAGTTCATATGTTCGAGTAGCAGAATTGCCATTCGGCCCATCTTTTACTACACCATTCAATCATGGCTGATCTATCTTTCCTCATCATCTCCATTCTCCCGCCTTCTCCTCATAACCCCAAAGCTACATCATTTTCACATCCACTTACACACTGGGAACAATTTACAGAGGCCAATAAACCTACAAATCCGCACGTCTTTGGGACTAGTCATAACTAGCTGCATCAAGTGTCAAACACATAGCTGCCTCTGCCCACTGCCTGAACGGATGATAGCCACAAATGCTTGAACAATCACCAATCCCCCTGCCCCTTGCTCTTCCCCCACTGGCCTGCAAACCCATACCGTTTTCAACATTTCTCCAGTTTCTTTGAGAAGTTCACCGGATCTGCTTCCTTCTCTGTTTCAGAGCAAATCTGACCCAAAACCAAGAAACCCAGAAGCAGCGCTGGTTGTTTCCAATCACTTTAGAGATTAGGTACAGCGCGGAAACAAGCCTTCGACCCACCGAGTCCACATCGACCAGCAATCCCCACACATTAACTTTACCCTACACACACTAGGGACAATTTTACATTCATACAAAGCCAATTAACCAACAAGCCTGTATGTCTTTGGAGCTTGGGAGGAAACGGAAAATCTCATAGAAAACCCACGCAGTCTTGAGAAGAGCGTACAAACTCTGTAAATACAGCACCTGTAGTCGGGATTGAACCCTGGTCTCTGTCGTGCAAGCGCTGTAAGGCAGCAACTCTACACTGCGCCACCATGCCACCTTTTTAAACCTGCACCGTCAACACAGTGACCTTGTCGTCCCTACTCACGACTTCTCCTCACTCACTATCCTTTGTGATTTTACACGTCTCCCTCAACCCCTCTTACTCACCCCCACCGGCCTGCCCAAATGGCTTGTGTAGGAAGAAATTGCAGATGCTGCTTTACACCAAAGATGGATACAAAATGCTGGGGAAACTCAGCGGGACAGGCAGCATTGCTGGAGCAAAGGAATGGGTGACGTTTCGGGTCGAGCCCCTTCTTCAGACTGATGTCAGGGAATGGGAGATATCCTTATGTATACACTTATAGATTTCCTTGTCTATACACTTCCCTGATATCTGTCTGAAGAAGCGTCTAGACCAGAAATGACACCCATTCCTTTTCTCCAGAGATGCTGCCTGTCCTGTTGAGTTACTCCAGCATTTTGTGTCTAAGACATTACAGGGACCAGACAATCCAACTGGAGCCAAGTGGAGCTTTACAGCCCCCACCGGGCTGTGAGCCCATAAACAAGGCTTACTCAACAGTCCAAAGGACCTGTCCCACTTATGTGATTTTTTTGGCGACTGCCGGCACCCGTCATAGTCGCAGCAGGTCGCCAAAATTTTTCAAAATGTTGAAGATCCAGCGGCGACAAGACTCCTTGGGCGACTACTCCTGACCAAACAGGCGTCACGTGTCGACAGGTCTGGAGCCATGGGAGGGAGAGGCTGAGGCTGCGATCTGGGGGAGGGAGAGGACGAAGCTGCGGCCTAGTCCTTGCCCAAGGTTACGTTCCTCTCCCTCCCCACGGGCCCGGAGCAGAAGCCCCCGGACCCCACACCGGTTCCAACCCCAGCCCAGGGCCCGGAGTTGCGCTCAGGGCCCAGCCTGTGTCTGTGTCAGCTCCCCAGCGCCCAAACCCCGGGCCCGGCTACAGTCCCAGGGCTCGTCCCCAACCAGGCATCTTCACCTTCCCTCTTCTATCCCCTCTCCTCCTCGCTCAATCACCACTCCCTCCCCCAGTCACTCCCTTCCTCCCTCCATAGCCCCTGCTCCCTCACTCCCTGCTCCCCCACTCCTCACCTCCACCCTATCTCACCCCACCCCCCCCCCCCCTACGAATTTTTATGTAAATGAGATTCGGATTCCCTGTGTGAGGTTATTGTGAATGAAAACGGAAGAATTTGAATAAAACGGATCTTGTTTTGAATTTTATGTAAATGATATTCGGAATTCCATCGTGATGTAATTGGCAGCCAGGGCAAGTGGAAGTGTGCTTTCACTAATGTAAATAATAACATCAATCTAAACAAAACTTATCTAACGGACTCCCTAGGACAACGGTGGGCCAAAAATTGTAGCGCTATTGTGTACCGTTTTGGCGGAGTTTTGGAATCATGCGCGCTCGCATGCAAACAAACAAAATGATAGTTTTAGTAATATTATGATAGATAATAATACTTTTGGCAAATTCAGTCATTCTCCCTTTAACATGACATTTTATCACAGGTAGTTAACAGTTTCCCTATCATTAACCATTCCAGTTGACTTTACGAGTCACCAGCTACCACCCCTTAATCAGAGATAACGAAGTTTGCAACAATACGCCAACAAAAGCACAGGATTGATATGGTTTGAAAACGTCTACAGCTTCAGTGCCACGACACTACAAATTCATCAATTCATCATGGTCACGGAGGGCCGGGATACCGGCACCAGTTAACACACTGATACAAAAAGAAGGTAGACAGAGGCTAAAGCCCGGGATTAGCACTGGACCTTCAAGGGAATGCGAAGGTTCCATACTGTTTTTTTCCAAACAGCAGCCATTGGCCTCTCCTTGAACTGGACACCCGAGTCTATGTTCCACCAAACCCAGCGGTGGATCAAATTGATAATAATAAACGTTAACTATAAACTTGTGATCCAAAGTTAAAGTGCCAGAGAAGACGCAGCAAATCCTCACAGCGATAATACACCTTAATCCTTTAAATACTGACTATTATTAGCATCTTGTACAATACCTCTTTAAAGTGTGCGGTTAGTTCATTCAGGGGTGAAGCGCCACAGGGCTCTGACAGCGCTGCCGTGGGTCGATGTTTAAGGGTAGGCAGTCAAGGGGGTGAGGCTGAGAGCCACCCCCATCCGCAGGGCCCCCGGCGCTGGGAGGAGCGGTCACTTGTGCAGGGCCAGGCACTGAGACGACAGACAGACAGACTCACCGACTGATGGTCCCTGTGGTGTCCGAGCGGCAGAGACTTCCCCGCAGCTCCAGGAACAAGGAGCGGGAGCGCGGCCACTTCAACCACTCCCCTTCTGGTCGCCGCCGCACCTAGAGTATAGTATAGTATTCTAGATGATCGTAGATGATGGTAGATAATCGTAGATGATGGTAGATGAGGGTAGGGTAGGGTGGGGTAGGGTAGAGTATAGCTGAGCTGAGCTGAGCAGAGCAGATCAGAGCAGACACCAGACACGACCTCCTCCAACGCCGTCTGTCTGTTTCTGTGTCTGTGCCGGTTTCTACGTCCAGCCCCTGACGCCGCTGCCCATTGGCTGCATCGTTCAAAATGCTACATTCTAGATTGTTAGTTTGTGTCACGGCTCCAGCCCCCCCAACATTCCAACTGCCCCCCCACCCTCACCTCTCCTCCCTGATCCCCACCTCCACACAATAGCTTCATTCTGACTTTAAAAGATGAAATAGCGGCACATCTGGATAGCAGTATCAGGATCGGTCCGAGTTCTTTGAGGATGTAACTAGTTAAATGGACAAGGGAGAGCCACTGGATGTAGTGTACGTGGACTTTCAGAAAGCATTTGATAAGGTCCCACATAGGAGATTACTGGGCAAAATTAGACCACATGGTATTGGGGGTAGGGTACTGACATGGATGGAAAATTGGTTGGCAGACAGGAAAAAGAGTAGGGATAAACGAGTCCCTTTCAGAATAACAGGCAGTGACTAGTGGGGTATCCCAAGGCTGGGTGCTGAGACCGCAGCTATTTACAATATACATTAATGATTTAGATGAAAAGATTAAAAGTAACATTAGCAAATATGACACAAAGCTGGGCGGCAGTGTGAATTGCGAGGAGGATGCTATGAGGATGCAGGTTAACTTGGACAGGTTGGGTGTGGGCAGATGCATGGTAGATGCAGTTTAATAAATGTGAGGTTATCCACTTTCATGGCAAAAACAGGAAGACACATTATTATCTAAATGGTGTCAAGTTGGGAAAAGTGGAAGTACAACGAGATCTGGGGGTCCTTGTTCATCAGTAACTGAAAGTAAGCATGCACGTCCAGCAGGTAGTGAAGAAAGCGAATGGCATGTTGGCCTTCATAACAAGAGTTGAGTATAGGAACAAAGAGGTCCTTCTGCAGTTGTACAGGGCCCCAGTGAGACCACACCTGGATCATTGTGTGCAGTTGTGGTCTCTAAATTTGAGGAAGGACATTCTTGCTATTGAGGGAGTGCAACGTAGGTTCACCACGTTAATTCCAGGGATGGAGGGACTGTCATATGTTGATAGAATAGAGCGGCTGGGCTTGCATACTCTGGAATTTAAAAGGATGAGAGGGGATCTTATTGAAATATATAAGATTATTTATGGCTTGGACACGTTAGAGGCAGGAAACATGTTCCCGATGTTGGGAGAGTCCAGAAGCAGGGTCCAGTTTAAGAATACGCCATTTAGAATGGAGATGAGCAAAAGCCTTTTCACACAGAGTTGCGAGTCTGTGGAATTCTCTGGCTCAGAAGGCAGTGGAGGCCAATTCTCTGGAGGCTTTCAAGAGAGAGTCAGATAGCACACTTAAAGATAGCAGAGTCAAGGGATATGGGGAGAAGGAAGGGGGTACTGATTGTGGCTGATCAGCCATGATCACAGTGAATGGCGGTGCTGGCTCAAAGGGCTGAATGGCCTACTCCTGCACCTATTGTCTATTGACCCCTCCTGATCACGACACAGCAGCACCACCCCCTTGCCACACCTTCACACTCCCACACCCTTACCGCTTTCACTTCCTACACCCCCACCACCCTGACCCTCACACCACCAATACCCTGACAACAGCAGCACCACCCTGACCCTGATGCATGCCCCGCTGACCGCCTCACAAAACAGCACCAGCACCCCTACACCACCCCCCGATCCCCACCCTCACACCAGCCCCACCCTGACCTTCACAACACCAACACAACTGCACCACTCCCTCTCCAACACCCTCACCACCTGACCACCAGCACCAGCCATACCACCATGCTCCCATCCCACCACACTCCATCACCCACCCTCCAACCCCACAAAAGCTCCTCACACCCCTACCCCAACTTCCTGACTCCCACCTACCCCCCCATCCCCACCACCCCCCCCACCATATCCACCCCCGCTCTCACCCACACGCCCCACTCTCGCCAACCCCCACCACTCCACACCCCCATTCCCTCCATCCTCGCTCCACACCCTGCCACTCCCCACCCATCCCCCCTGCCACCCCCCACCAACCTGAACACCCAGCAAACCCCATCAACCTCAATCTCTCCCAACACCTCCACTGACCATCCACCACCACTCCCCTCACCCACACTCGCCTCCATCCCCAACACCCCATCCCTGTCCACCACACCTGTCCCCACACCACACCGATACTACCCCAAAACCACCAGCCACACCCCCCAATCCCCATTACTACCCGCAACCCTTCAATCATTCCCACCACCTCTACCAACCCACCGCCACTCCCCCATCCACCCTACAACATATTCGCTCAGTCCGCCTGGACCTCCCTGATCTTCCGGTTGCTAAATACTTTAATTCTTCTTCCCATTCCCACTCAGACCTTTCTTTCCTCGGCCTCCTCCATTGGCAGAGTGAGGCTAAACGCAAATTGTAGGAACACCATCTCATATTTCGCTTGGGCATCTTACAGCCCAGAATATTGATTTCTCTAACTTCAAGTAACCCCGGTATTCCCGCTCTCTCCATCCTTCCCCCACCCAAGTCGCACCAGCTTCTCATTTTCACCCAGCAAACAGCTAATAATGGCCCATTTCCTTTATCATCATTACTTTTTTGCATATCTTTCATTCATTGTTCTATATCTCTCTACATCATCATCTATATCCCTCGTTCCCCTTTCCCGTGACTTTCAGTCTGAAGAACGGTCTTGACCAAAAACGTCCATTCCTTCTCTCCAGACATGCTGCCTGTCCCACTGAGTTACTCCAGCTTTATGTGTCTATCTTTGGTTTAAACAGGCATCTGCAGTTCCTTGTTACACATTTTGTCTGCTATTTCAAGTACTCGCATGTGAAATGTACTTAACATGTTTGTCTTAATTTCTTCATCCAACCACCTTAAATCAATACCTTCTGGTTATCGCAACCACACCCTTCACAGTTGGGATCGCTTCCCTGATGCGCCCAAAGGGAACTCACACATTTAGAGGGAGAGCGTGCAAACTCCACACAGGCAGCACCCGAGGTCAGGATTGAACCGGGGTCAAAGGAGCTGGGAAAAGGTGGCTGTGCAAGCTGCACCACAGTGCTGTTAGTGCTCCTCTTGCCCCTCAGCTGTAAGGAAACATCCTCGGCTTCCCTTGCCCGCCCACATACACACAAGAAGGGTCTCGACCCGAAACGTCACCTACTCCTTCTCTCCAGGGATGCTGCCTGTCCCGCTGAGTTACTCCAGCATTTTGTGTCTGCCACACATAATTCCTCATCTCTCAAGAGCTCCTGTAAATCCCTCTGAGCCCTCTCCAAACCTCACAATCCTTCTGTACCTGAATTTCTGGAACTGGACACAGTACTCAAACCCGGTTTCATATCTATATAATTAAAAGTCGCATCTTGACCACTTCCTGTTTGCACTGTGCTTCATATAATGCCTTATAGATGTAACTTCCCGGCTGTGTACGCTGTATGCTTCGTGAAATGCTTTAACCGCCCAGACCAATTTGAATATTTTTCTCCCATATTGCAGCTTCTTTGATGGTTAAATCCCAAGGATGTCATTATGACTTCCACGGCCATGCATCATTTCACAGACCAACACTGCCCAGTGGTAACAGAGACATTGCAACAGCAGATGGTAATTGTGAGGTGATGTTTTTGGATGGAATAATAATGTTAGTATATACACAGAAGCGGCACCTAGACACAGCGCCAAAGCTGCTGCCACACAGCGCCAGAGAACCAAGTTTGTTCCTGACCTCGGATGCTGTCTGCATGGAATGTTCTCCCTGTGACCGTGAGTTTCCTCTAGATGCTCCGGTCTCCTCCCACAACCCAAAGGTGTGCAGGTTTGTAGGTTGATTGGCCCTCTGTAAATTGCCCCTTGTGTGTAGAGAGTGGATGAGAAAGTTTGATAACATAGAAATAGTTGGAATTTGAATGGGCAATCGATGGTCGGCGTGGACTCAGTGGGCCGAAGGGCCTGTTTTTATGCTGTATCCCTAAACTAAACAGTGAATGGTAGGGCTCTAGAGAGTACTGATGAACAGTGGGGCCTGTACAATTCCAATGATCCATGAAGGTGGCAACAGAGGTAGATGAAGTTTGGACCCAATATCTGACGATGTGCTGTTGTTGGAGAGGGTCCAGAGCACATTTACAAGAATGATCCTGGGGATGATTGGGTCAACCTGTGAGGGGCATTTGAAGGCTCTGGGCCTGTACTCACTGGAGTTGAGAAGGATGAGGAGGGAACTCATGAAAACGTACAAAAATGCTGGAGAAACTCAATGGGTGAGGCAGCATCTATGGAGCGAAGGAATAGGTGATGTTTCGGGTCGAGACCCTTCTTCAGACCCTTTAAGAATAATTTGCCAGTCTATCCTAGCCAATTCCTGTCTCATAGCATCAAAGTTAGCTTTGTTTAAGTTCAGGACCCTTGTCTCTGAATTAAATGTGTCACCTTCCATCTTAATGCAGAATTCTATCGCATTATGCTCTCAACCTGTGGTGGGCCTGCCTCGACTGAGGGTGTTTTGTGATAAAAGGCCGAAGCACCCAGTGACGTTGAGGTACACAACTGAAGATGTGTCTGATTGTTAGCAAAATTCACCTAGTGGTTATACCAAAGAATGTCAATTGTAGTGAAATCTTAGGGATTGTAACATCCAGTCCTACTAATCAACCTGTTGCCCAAGGGGCTTTGCACAACAAGATTGCGAACTAATCCTTCCTCATTACACAATACCCAGTCTAGGATGGCCTGCCCTTTAATTAGTTCCTCTACATCAGCGTTTCTCAACCTTTTTACACTTGCGGAACCCTTGAAATAATTTTAATGTCTCAGGAAACCTCGACATAAAAATTATTCAAGGTTGGATTTTATGTTTCATTTCACCTGAAATTGCTTTAACCAACCTCAGGCCAGACTTGGTGTTCTGGTCCCCTTCACAGTAGACTGCTTACATCATAGAGCTCACAGTTCCATGGGAGAACTCTGTTGAGGAGGCCTATGAGCGTAAGAAGCTGCGCTACGCAGAGCTTGCAGCAGAGGCAACGCAGCGTGGCTGGAACATCAAAGTCTATCCAGTTGAAGTGGGATGCAGAGGATTTGTTGCATCATCTACCATCAGACTGCTGAAGGAGCTTGGAATCCACGGTCAGGCTCTGCGGAAGACCATAAGATCACTCTCAGACGCGGCTGAAAGAAGCAGCCGTTGGATTTGGCTCAAGCGGAAAGACCCATGCTGGGCCCCAAGTACATCATGGTGAATCTTTGGGACAGTTTGACACGGGACACGCGCTGAGGGCTGATCATCCTGCAGCGGGCCGCCCTTGTGGAGGGTGTATAGTGTTAAAAGGCCGAAACACCCCGTGATGCAAGGGTACACTACTGATGATGTGTCCTGTGCCCAACTGTCCTGAAGGTTACCCAGGCCAAGATATACGTATACGTACCCCCCCCCCCTTCCCCCCCGATGTTGAGCGTCTACCACTCTCAACAATCAACGAATGTCGTGAAATGCTCCCCACCTACTGGCACAAGGGACTTCTTAACACCTTGTCCTGTGTATTTGATTCCAACAAAGGATTGGAAAAGAAAAAAACTGTGGCGGGGAAAATAACTTGAGAATATGCAAAAAATATTATCAGTGGACTTGTATATAGAAACTTATGATTTAAGAAACACACAATTATATACTAACATAAAATATAATTAATAAAATTGTGTAATATTAAGGCACAGCGTAACAATGGCTGTTGTTTATTTCATGATGTTAATTAGTTGCTAAATATAAGAATAACAAGTTAAATATGATTGATAAGTATTAACATACTAACAAATTTTATGGATATAGTAGATTTAGTTTAAATTGCGTGCAAAGGGGAGGGGAGGAGACTCAGATACTTGGAAGTTATCCAAGGGTACTTGGAAGTTATCCGGGCTTTTGTGTCGGACAACAGCAGGTTCCAAGGTTAACCCCTTGGAGCCTGCTGTTGTCTGATACAAAAGTTTGAGACTTCATTGTAATAGATCTTGGCATATCGATAGATATGGATATATAATTAACATAATCACTGTTATATCTAAGTATATACTCAATGTTGGAAATTCTCTTTTATTTTGTTTTTCCTCTTGGAAGATACATTTCTAATCTATCTATCGGAGTGCGTTTTATTTTATATATATATTTTTAAACTTTGTATCGCTCTCTCTTCCAATTAATAATAATTGGTCAAGGGGGCAGAGCGAAACATATAAAAACATCTATGGAAGTTGATAAGAATTTTTCTACCACCTGTTGGTGGTTTGTTTTTAATTATAATATCTTTATTTTTGGATATTATAATATCACTTTTTGTTTGTTAATTATCTTTTTACGACTCTACACTTTCTGGTCTTTTTCAAGGTCTATTCTGAAGGGGAGATGCCAACAAAATTTAACAGCTGGGGATGATCATCCCTCACCTAGAGTAATGAGGTTCTTGTTTGCACCATATGAAGTAAAGGTATTAACATGATCCATAATGCAAGACGATAAACAAAAGAAAACTGGAGGAATCACATTCTGCAGTTGGAATATAAGGGGCGCTAATGAACCAATTAAAAGGGGTAAGATCTTTGCCCAATTAAAAGCTTTAAATAGTGATGTCATTTTCTTACAAGAGACGCATCTGAAATATCAAACACAGATAAGACTGAAGGCAAATTGGATAGGGCAAACATACTACTCTTCATTTACTTCTAAATCTAGAGGCACGGCCGTTATCATTCGTAAAGGTATACCATTTAAATTAAAGAATACCATAGCAGATAAAGAGGGGAGGTACGTCATAGTCACGGGAGAAATTTATTCTACTCCACTTACTTTGATAAATATTTATGCTCCTAATTCTGACAACCCTCAATTTTTTAGTAACATTCTGGATACAATTTCAGAACTTAACTATCAAAATGTGGTAATAGGGAGAGATTTGAATTGTGTTTTAGATCCATATTTGGATAAATCTGCAAAACAAAAAAGGATTAACATAAAATCTAAAACTAGTGAACTCCTAAATACATACATGAAAAATACCAATATGACAGATGTATGGATGATCGCTAACCCAGTAGGTAGAGAATATTAATTTTATTCAACGGTACATAAAACATATTCACGTATTGATTATTTCTTAGTGGACACAAAATTAATTCCATACGCATATAATGCTAAATATCACAATAGTATTATTTCTGATCATTCTCCGTTAACTTTCTCTTTAAAATTAGAAGGAATGCCTGATAAAAAATCGTTTTGGAGGTTTAACCCCTAAATCTTAAACAACTCACAAGGTTGTACATATTTAAAAGAGCAGATGAAATTCTTCTTTGAGAAAAATGATACACCAGATATTTCACCCTCCTTATTATGGTAAAATTTTAAGGCATTTATAAGAGGAACTATAATCTCATATCAAGCTTTCCAAAATAAAAAGAATAATACTGAACAATTACAGTTAGAACAAGAAATTAGACAATTAGATTTAGAAAATGCTAAAGAACCAACCATAGATAAACACAATAAGATAACAATACTAAAATATAAATTAAATAAAATTTTATCGGCCAGAATAATAAGATTATTTCAAATTACAAAACAAGAAAATTTTGAATTTGGTGATAAACCACATAAACTCTTAGCACGCCAACTGAAAAAACGGGAAACAGAAAATACAATTACTAAAATTAAATCAGACAAAGGGGAATTACTAACACTACCTAAAGATATAAATAAAAGATTTGCTCAATATTATCAAAATTTATATACATCGAAAACCTCTGCAAATAATACTCAAATTACAAATTTCTTAGACAATTATAATCTTCCAAAATAAAATATGGTGGAGCAAGAGGGATTAGGAGTTCAGATTACACTTCAGGAAATAGAAGAAACAAAAAGTTTGTTGAAGATTGGCAATACGCCAGGACCAGACGACTTTAGTAATGAATTCTATAAAAGATTCCACGAGATAATTTCTCCACGCTTGCAAGATTTATATATATACTCTTTTAAAGAAAATAAACTACCAGAAACACTAACTGAGTCAACTATTACACTTATACCAAAAAAGGATAAAGAACTAGAAGACCCAGGCTCATATAGAGCTACTGCACTCCTAAATACAGATCAAAAAATATTAGCAAAGACACTAGCGAGAAGATTGAGTAAATATGTTAGCAAACTAATAAACCCGGATCAAACTGGGTTTATACCAAAGAGATACTCATTTAACAATTTGAGACGGCTGTCTAATATAATGTACTCACATAATACTGAAGAAGACCTAGCAATTATCTCACTGGATGCAGAAAAAGCTTTCGCTCAAGTAGAATGGCAATATTTATTCAAAGTATTGCAAAAATTTAACATGGGAGATAACTTTATCTCATGGGTAAAATTATTATATGATAAGCCGACGGCTAGAATACGGACTAATAATATATTATCCCCGAAATTCCAATTGGCAAGGGGCAATAGGCAGGGGTGCGCACTATCGCCTCTGCTATTTGCACTAGTGATAGAGCCTTTAGCAGAAAGTATAAGTCATCCGAATATTCATGGATACAATACCAAACACTCAAATAATAAAATTTCATTATATGCAGACGACATATTATTATATATTACAAATTCGCAAATTACCATACCAAATATACTAAATTAATAGAGGAATTTGGTTCTTTTTCAGGATATAGAATAAACTGGAACAAAAGCGAAATTATGACGATAAAACCTCAAGAGCCGATACATCTGTTGAAATTCCCCTTTAGAATTGCAACAGAAAAATTAAAGTATTTGGGCATCCAAATCACTAGGAAATATAAATCATTACTCAACGCAAACTATATGCCTTTAATAACTAAATTCAATGGGTTGATTAAATTCGGGAAAACACTGCCGATGTCCTTAATAGGCAGAATAAAAGCGATAAAAATGATCTTCTTACCACAAATATTTCAATCAATACCAATATACTTACGTAAAAAATTCTTTAAAAAATTAGATTCTGATATTATAAACTTCATATGGGATTATAAATCACATAGAATTAAGAAAAAACACTTGTGTAAATCTAAAGAATCAGGGGGACTGACACTCCCTAACTTATTGTATTACTATTGGGCAGTGAATATTAAAAATATAATCTATTGGTTGGACAGTTCTGCCCAACAGGTAGATTGGATAAGAATGGAGAAAGAGGATTGTTCCCCTTATAATATAGGAGCGATCCTTCTTTCCCCGATGAAACTGGACAATATAATATATAAGAAGAATCCAATTATTCACAGTATAATACGAATTTGGAATCAAATAAAATTAACTTTAAAATTAAGAAAATTATCGCTTCTTTCTCCAATAACTAATAATCCCTAATTCAAACCATCCATTATTGATAAAACGTTTATCCATTGGGAAAGATTAGGAATTAAAACAATGGGAGATATGTATGATATGGGAAAACTTTTATCATTCCAACAATTACAACTAAAATATAATTTGAAAAATAATCAATATTTCAAATATCTTCAAATTCAAGATTATTTGAAGAAATATATACAAGGATATCAAACCCTAACCCCAGATTTATTGGAGGAAGGAATGAATAGAAAGGCAGAATCAAGCAATTTAATATCTTACTTATATAATATAATTTTAAATCTAGAAACACCAACGACAGAGGCAATTAGAAGGGACTGGGAACAAGAGTTATTGATAAAAATTCCTAATGATAGATGGGAAAAAAATGTATATGTAAATAAATGTTCAATTAATGACATAACCTAATTCAATTTAAAATTTTACATAGATTATATTATTCGAAAACTAGACTGAATAAAATATTCTCAAATGTTTCCCCCATCTGTGACAAATGTCTAACTCAAAATGCCACTATAGCACATTCCTTTGTCTCTTGTATAAAACTGTATAAATTTTGGAATGAAATTTTTGGAATTTTTACAAAACTATTTAACACAAAATTGAACCCCAATACAGAACTGATTATCTTTGGATCAATGGAAGAGGGAAGTAAACTAACTATATTCCAAGAAGCTTTTCTTAATTACGGTCTAATAACAGCAAAAAAACTTATACTCAAATTTTGGAAAAACGCAACCACGCCAACATTCAAAATGTGGATGTCAAATATGTCTGAAACGCTTCATCTTGAAGAAATGAGATTTCTCCTACTAGGCAAAGTAGACCAATTCTCAAAGACTTGGTCTCCTTTTATCAACTTTTTACAAGCATATGGTGCAACATAACATAACCTTAGAAATTAAATGGTTTAAAACCGGGTGACGGATGGGCAAAAATACGAAATAGGTAGATCTCTCCTAATCTCTCTTTTCTTTACTTTCTCCTTCTATTTCAATCTTTTCAGCTTCTCTTCTATGTCCTTTATTTCTTTTGCTATCTGTTTCTACTCGCTTGTCTATCTATTCCGACACTCTTTATTTCTTTTTTCTCTCACTGTGCTTTTATTATTAAATCAAAAATACGAAGTTGTACAAGAATATAAATATGTATGTATGTATTAGGTACTCAAGTACCACACTATTATACTTACTTCTAACAAAAAAAAAATTAGATCTCTTTATTATTCTCTTGCTTTCTCTTTAATAAACTTAAAGTTCATAAGGCAAGCATAATATATAATATCTGCAAAAAAATAACTTGAGTTAATAATAATAGTCGAGCATGTCTATTTTTTTGTAGATTTGTATAATGATCGCCTTTCCCCAGTCATTGGCAAATTCTTCTACGTCCCATATTTTCTTGCACAGTTTGTGTGTAATATCAACTTTTTCTCCAGCTGCTTGAGTTCTACTCTAGTAATGCTGTCATAGCCCGGGGCTTTTCCATCAGAAAGCTTTCTAATTGAGCTGATGATCTCGCCGTGCAGAATAACTGGTTCTACAGTAGTGATTGGTATTGGGGGGATGGTATTTGTGAATTCTTCGTCAACAGGAATTTGCTTGTTGTAGAGGTCTTGGACATTCTTTTTCCATCTTCCTTTGAACAGCTCCGTCACAGAGGACTCTGTGATTTACAGACTGTTCCCAGGGACACATTCAGAGACTGACATCGAGTGCTGCTGGAAGGTCATCAACTCGGTAAAAGACGCTCTTTGGTCTGCCCGAGCGTTGTTCACCACCCAGCAGAGCGAGATGTCCGTCAGGGAATAGAAACATAGAAAATAGGTGCAGGAGGAGGCCATTCGGCCCTTCGAGCCAGCACCGCCATTCATTGTGATCATGGCTGATCGTCCCCTATCAATAACCCATGCCTGCCTTCTCTCCATATCCCTTGACTCCACTAGCCCCTAGAGTTCTATCTAACTCCCTCTTAAATCCATCCAGTGACTTGGCCTCCACTGTCCTCTTTGGCAGGGAATTCCATAAATTCACAACTCTCTGGGTGAAAAAGTTTTTTCTCACCTCAGTCTTAAATGACCTCCCCTTTATTCTAAGACTGTGGCCCCTGGTTCTGGATTGGGAACCAATATTGGGAACATTTTTCCTGCATGTAGCTTGTCCAGTCCTTTTATGTTATATGTTTCTATAAGATTCCCCTTCATGCTTCTAAACTCCAGTGAATACAAGCCTAGTCTTTTCAATCTTTCCTCATATGACAGTCCCGCCATCCCAGGGATTAATCTCGTGAACATAACGCTGCACTGCCTCAATCACAAGGATGTCCTTCTTAAATTAGGAGACCAAAACAGTACACAATACTCCAGATGTGGTCTCACCAGAGCCCTATACAACTGCAGAAGAACCTCTTTACTCCTGTGCTGAAATCCTCTTGTTATTGTAGTGTATTTGGGTGCTTTGAAGAGACTTAAAAGAACACTCGGATACAGGAGTAAACTACCAAGCTTCTTTATTCTAAGACGCCACCTTGAGTCT
This sequence comes from Raja brachyura, assembly GCA_963514005.1. Next base: position 3,939,174 of record OY740818.1, read on the forward strand.
CCCCCAGCGCATGCGTCCCCTCGCACAAGATATAATATGCTAATTATATCACATAAATCACACTGCTCCCCCTTTAACTTGGAGGCAGGTAACACCATTTACATTATATACATTACACTGCTCCCCCTTTAACTTGGAGGCGGATAACACCATTTACATTATATGCATTACACTGCTCCCCCTTTAACTTGGAGGCAGGTAACACCATTTACATTATATACATTACACTGCTCCCCCTTTAACTTGGAGGCGGATAACACCATTTTGATTACATTAAATATAATTGATTAACACACTGTTGCAAAATTATATTATTAGTCATCTTACATTACATCCTCATAACTGTAATAATCGTATCTAAACTTAGTACTTATAATGGTTCATTCCACTCATCTTCCTTAAACCACATACATTACCCCTTGCTTTATGTGTTATCCTTTTCCGTTCCCTTCTGTGTAAATTGCGCACTCTTTCTAATCACTTTAGCTCTACCTGTATCTCTGCCTCTTCACTTTAAATGTCCTAATCTAATTTGTAGATTTCTTCCTGTTCCTGATGTTCTGCTAAAGTTAACATTTCCTCTGTTTCTGTTCCTTATTTGTAGGTGGGATCTGACACATGATCTGACACATTTTCGTTTTCTAGCAGCTTCCTGTCGCTCAATTTCCTGGCGCTGCGTGTTTATCTGCTCTTGCTGTACAATAACATTCTGCAATGCATAACCATTTGTCCATTGCTCAGTGAAGGAAGCTCCATGCTGGACTATAGTGAAGTGTCCTAATCGCAATCGGTCCTGCATACTTTTGTCTCGACCGACAAGCCTCTCTTCTTTAGACTTTTCTATTAACAGCTTTTTGCTCATCGTCACACATTTATTTAACCGTTCTTTGTATCGTTTGAGCCTTTTCTGTTGTTCATCTATTTGTCTTCTTAAATCACCTTTCTGGTTATTCATCAAGAAGTAGGATCTGTATTGGCTTTGCAATAGTGGCTTTGATTTGCGATCTGTATAGTTTTCTTACTACATAAGCACGGTAGTGAGACTGCACTACAGCTGCTGTATAAATCAGTTTGAGGAAGTCTTTCCTATATCATTTAAGCCTTTTGTATCGTTTCAGCCTTTTCTGTTGTGCATCTATTAGTCTCCTTGGGTCTTTCCTATACCAACTCATACGGAGTACTGACTGCACTTTTACAGAGGCCTTCCTTTACTTAACCCACTGCCTAACCACCATACCCTTGTAGGCAGATTGAATGGTAATGGTTGCATACCTCATTGACTGATATTTCAGAAATTGGGAATGCCCCGTTTTGCCTGCTTTGTACCATCGCTGGATCGAAATGACAGCTTGTCGCATAGCTCTGTAGCGTACCCTTGATTTGTAACCATGGTATGCAGCTTGCAGAGTGACTACAGTCGCCTTTTTGCATCAAGAAATGTTTTCTTGTAATGCACATCATTAAGACTGGCATGCTGCCTTGATTTCCTCAACCAATTCTCTGGCTTTAATCCCACGGTAGAAGGCCTGCTTTTCTCAAACTATTATAATGTCTCACTTGGACATCTCCTATCTGGCAAGCTCTGTGTTGTTTCTGTACCGCAATGGCAGACCAGCATAGTTTCTTGAAATACTGACGCTGTTTATGCATCTGATAATAAGTCTGTATGACCTTGGCAGATTTGTGCATGCCCCGCAACTGCTTTCAAACAAGCATTCCTCCGTAGGCAGCCTGAATCAGCACAACACTGCTGTGTACCTTCATGTAAGTCTTGCGATCACTTTCCATTTGAAGGTGTGCCCTATAATGGGTTTGCACTATTATAGCTGCCAATCTCATTGCCCTGTATGGACGGTATACTCTGTGCCTTCTAAATGCTGTTTGTATTACCATTGCTGCCTTCTGTTTGTTCCGGATCTCTCTCCATACCTTCATACCCCTGAATGCAGCTTGAATAGTTAGGGTTGCCCTCTGGATGGCAATGTCCCTTTGCATTTGACTTTAGTCCCTTTGCCCTTTTCCACGACCTTTGTCACTTGACCTTTGTCACTTTGCCCTTGACTTTTGTCCTTTGAGGGACTCCCAGCCCTCTTTAGTTCAGGCTCCTTGCCCTGGATGCTTTGGCGAGAAATTAGCCTTTAATACCTCCTTACACTCCTCGTACATTTTGTCTGTGGGCTTTGCTGGCAGCAGTAACATACATAAGGTCTGATAACCCTCTCTTCCTAAGCCTAGCATGTACCATGCTCTCTTCTTTTCCTCTGCAGCGATATCATTGGAAATGAAACAAGCCTCCAAGACTTCGGTCCATTTCTCATAATTACACCCAAAATCTAACTGGGGCATGTTTCCTACAATTTGAAGAGCCATGCTACCTGTTGCTATTCAGGTGCACTATATTATGTTCTCACACTGTGTTTCCTGCACTGGTCTTAATCCGTTTACACACTAAGAAGTGATCCAGTCCACTGACTATTACCAATTCTTATAATAATAGATTTATACTATTAACCAACATTTCATGTCAATAGCCATTAAGAACATTTTAAACCTTATTCCTTCTATGCACACAGATTTACTATTAATAACAGTGACCAATGCATTACATTCAAACAGTCCTGCTTTTACTGTGCCCATGCATTACATTCACAGAGGGCTTTTATTATGAAGGATTTCACAGCTCCAGCTTGTGGGCCTGTGGACACTGGTGCATGCTCGACCTCTCGAGCTGTCCCCACTGGTACCTTTGCTGATGGCCTCACCAGACCTCCACTTTTGCTGCTTTTGCTGGCCCCCGCGGGCTTCACCGTTACTTTTGCTGCCAAGTCAACTCCCGCTGCTCCGCTGACTTGCCTGCTGTCTCACTTGGACGCCCTGCGGTAGGTAAGTCGCTCCTGGTTTCTGTTGCTGGTCACTCCAGATCTCCGCTGCTACCGCTGGCTCATCCGTTGCTGTTGCCTCCGCTGTTTCACCACGGACTTGCCTGCCAAGTCGACTCCGCAGCGCGCCCGCATTCTGCTGGCTCCCGCTGCTCGTCTCGTCGCTGGCTCTCCGGCTCGTCTCTGCTGCTCAGCTCGTTAGGACTGTGCCGTGCCGTCGGGGGCTGCGTAAGCGTTGTGTCCCGCTTCTCTTGTGCGGACCCACTTCTCTCTCGGCCGGTCCGCTTATCTTGCATGGCTGGCTTTCTCACTCAGCCCAAGTGCTGTGTGCTTGAGTGCCGTGTCCTGCATCTCTCACGCGGACCCACTCTTCGTTCGGGGCCGGATTTCCTCTCGCGTCCGGGCTTTCTTCGCTCTCGGCAGTCTCTTGCGACCGTGCGCTGTGTCCCGCTTCTCTCGCGGAGCCTGGTCCACTTCTCTCTGGCGGTAGTCTTTCCCACTCGGTCGGTCGGTCCGCTTCTCTTCCGTGGCCGGACCCTCTTTTCTGCTCACGGTTGGGCTGACTCTGCTCCCGACTGGGCTTTCTCTACTCGCGGTCGTCTCCTGAGACCGGGCTTTTCCCGCTCACGACCGGGCTGTCACTGCTCCCGGCCGGGTTGACTCCGTTTTTGTCGGTGGCTTCTCCGGACCTGTCCATGGCCTACACGGTACTAGGCCCTCACTCGACGTTGGTGGCGGCTCCTAGGCCAGGCTGTGGGCTATACAGCCCTGGAAAATGTTCAAAGTCGGTGGCGGTCTCCAGACCTGTCCGTGGCCTACACGGTACATGGCCCTGGAACTCACCCGAAGTCGGTGGCGGCTGCTGGGCCTCTTCTGCCCCTTTGCCGTGGCTGCACGGCGCTGGAAAGCGTTCTAGGTAAGTTGACACCGTCGCTGTCCGGCTAGTTAGGCTTCCAGCTTTCGGCTACGTTCTTCGGTGACACTTACTTAGTGCCCCACTTGTATTCCTTGCTTCCTGTTCCGACCTTTCGTTTCTTTGGTGCCAATTCAAAACCATTTGGCGCCAAATCTTTTTCCTTAGTGCCGTTCCACTTTGTTTCCAAACACAACCTCTACTTTTTAACTTTTTTTTCTCTTGACAGCCCTTCTTCTTTGTTCTTTTCTGTTCTTTTATCCTCGTTGCCTCATTATTCTTGTTGTGTGTTTTGATATAACAGTTCATCTAAAACTTAGCTGTACAAAGATTATTCAGCTTGAGGAATTAGACAAAAAAAACTCAGCCCAAAATGTTTAACAATCCGAAGGATGACATCTTGCCACATAGACACAACATAGAGATAGCCCAATAAACTCGCCAACTTGTGCAGCTGATGTTTTAAACTACAGTCCCGTGCTTAGAGGGATCTGCAGGCCTCTCATGTCCAACTCGCAAACACCTGCGACACAACTCCGTATCTACTGTTTAAACTGTTAAACAATCCTGCGTGTTGCTAAACAGTCCTGTGGGTGAGTTCACAAACTCCATCCCATCCTCGTCGCCAAATGTAGTGTATTTCGGTGCTTGGAACTGACTTAAAAGAACACTCAGATACAAGAGTAAACTACCAAGCTTCTTTACTCTAGGACGCCACCTTGAGTCTCCCCCAGCGCAGGCTTCCCCTCGCACAAGACATAACATATGCTAATTATATCACATACATCACAGGGATGAAGGCTAACATTCCATTAGCTTTCTTCACTGCCTGCTGTACCTGTAAGCCAACTTTCAGTGACCGGTGCACATGGACGCCCAGGTCTCGCTGCACCTCCCCCTTACCTAACCTAACCCCATTGAGATTATAATCTGCCCCCTTGTTTTTGCTGCCAAAGTGGATAACCTCACATTTATCTATATTATACTGCATCTCCCACGCATCTGCCCACTCACTCAACCTGTCCAGGTCACCCTGCAACCTCCTAACATCCTCTTCACAGTTCACACTACCACCCAACTTTGTGTCATCCGCAAACTTGCTGATGTTGCTCCTAATTCCCTCTTCCAAATCATTAATATATGTGGTAAACAGTTGCGGCCCCAACACCGAGCCTTGCAGCACTCCACTCGCCACTGCCTGCCATTCTGAAAAGGACCCATTCACTCCTACTCTTTGCTTCTGGTCTGCCAACCAATTTTATATCCATGTCAACACCCTACCCCCAATACCATGTGTTTTAATTTTAGTCACCAGTCTCCGGAGCGGGACCTTATCAAAGGCTTTCTGAAAGTCTAGATACACTACATCCACTGGCACCGCTTCATCCATTTTACTTGTCACATCCTCAAAAATTTCCAGAAGATTAGTCAAGCATGATTTCCCTTTCATAAATCCATGTTGACTTGGACTAATCCTTTTACTGCTATCCAAATGCCCCATTATTAACGCTTTAATAATTGACTCCAGCATCATTCCCACCACCGAAGTCAGGCTAACTGGTCTGTAATTCCCCGTTTTCTCTCTCGCTCCTTTCTTAAAAAGTGGGATAACATTAGCTATCCTCCAATCCACAGGAACTGATCCTGAATCTATTGAACATTGGAAAACTATCATCAATGCGTCCACTATTTCTAGAGCCACCTCCCTGAGGACCCTGGGATGCAGACCTTGGGTGGGAAGGGACAAATTGACCAGGGAGTTACGTAGGGAGTGGTCTCTGCGGAAAGCAGACAGGGGAGGAGATGGGAAGATGAGGCCAGTGGTGGGATCCCGTTGGGGGTGGCGAAAAGGTCGGAGGATTATTTGTTGTATGTGACGGCTGGTCGGGTGGAAGGTGAGGACAAGGGGTTTCTGCCGTTGTTACGAGTGGGGGGGGTGGGGAATGAAAGCAGAGTTACAGGATATAGAAGAGACCCTGGTGAGAGCCTCATCTATAGTAGAAGAGGGGAACCCCCGTTCCCTGAAAAATGAGGACATCTCCGATGCCTACGTTTGGAACACCTCATCCTGGGTCAAGATGCGTGTAGACGGAGGAACTGGGAATAGGGGATGGAGCCCTTACAGGAAGCAGGGTGGGAAGAAGTGTAGTCCTGATAGCCATGGGAGTCAGTGGGTTGATAGTAGATGTCGATCAGTAGTCTATCACCTGCGATGGAGATAAAGGTCTAGAAATGGTAGGGAAATGTCGGAAATGGTCCAGGTGTATTTGAGTGCCGGATGGAAGTTAGTGGTTAAATGGATGAAGTCAGTAAGTTGTGTATGGGTGCAGGAGGTAGCGCCAATGCAGTCGTCGATGTAGCGGAGGTAAAGTTCGGGGATAGGGCCATGGTACGCCTTGAACAAAGATTGTTTGACGTACCCTACAAAGAGGCAGGCACAGCTTGGGCCCATGCGCGTGCCCATAGCTACGCCTTGTGTTTGGAAGAAATGGGAGGAGTTAAACGAAAAGTTGTTAAGGATAAGGACCAGCTCCGCTGGGCAGAGGAGAGTATCAGTAGATGGGGATTGGTTGGTTCTGCGGTCAAACCAAGATTCAATAAGAATCTTGGTTTCTTACCTTTTATGCCTACTTAAAATTCCCTGCAGGGTGGAGGACTGGGGTGTAGATGTACGATGTAGATGCACTCCTTGCTTGCAATGACTTGTTTTGCTTTGCAGAGGAGGTTTTTTGATCATCTCCCGCTGACTTGTTTGATCACCTGCCACAGACTTGCCTGTCTAGACTCTTCTTCCTCAGCTGCAGTTGTGCTGGAGCCTGCAGTGGGGATGGCAATGGTCTGCTTTTTCTGGCTGTGCACCTGACTGCTTGGGGTGGTGGATCCAGAGGGTCCCTCATGAGGATCAAGCTCATCCTCACTGGAGATGGCACGCTGTGGTTTCTCCTTATTAAACTGGAAGAAAATAAATGTGTATCACAAATTTTAATACCATCAGGAAGGGGCAAGCAAGATGACAATCAAATTATCAATGTCAAAATATTTTTTGATAATAATCACCTTCTTGGTGCTCTGCCTCCTCTCCACTCGAATGATATGGTTCTTTATAATGGCCCATTTTTCTACTATCCACTGCTGCCTCTGGGTCACGAACTTATTGCCAGCGCCAGACTTGTGCAAACTGTGCGACAGCTTGCCTTACCTTGTCCTCTGGCTCTTGAACCACTGGCACAGTTGGTCGTCTGTGAAAACATAGAATGAATGAAGATCAGTGTGGAACAAATTGTAATTTTAATTGTGATTGTAATTATTCAGTATTCAGTATTTACTTTAATGACATTTTAACTGAGTACTTACATACACAGAAGAAATGAAAAAGTGTTTCTCAATCAGTTCCCATCAGTGCAGTTAATAAAAACAGAATAAATACATACAACTTAAAAAAATTAAAATGAACATATCTAAAAGTGGGCCCAAAATTTGAACTAAAAACAGACATTCAGACCGAACAGTAGCAAGCTTTGACAGGTGCCTAGCTGTCAAAGTAAGGGCGAGGTTAGATGATTTGGTGTGTGATGTATGGGGGGGGGACACATTCCGTTAACCAATCTTAATGCCTGTGGGAAGAAGCTGTGTAGCATCCTGCTGGTTTTGCAGCTGATGCTCCTGTACCTCTTCCCAGATGGCAGAATGGAGAAGATGTTATGTGATTGGTGATGTGGGTCCTTAATAATGGAGATGGCTTTACGGATGCTACGCTTCTGATAGATCTCCAACAGGAAAGGGAGTGGAGCACCGATGATCCTACTGGCTGTCTTCACTATCCTGTTAAGCTGCTTTTCTTCATAAGCATTGCAGCTCCCAAACCAGGAAGTGATGCCGTAGGTCAATATACTCCAAATGGTGCCCCTGTAGAAGGTTGTTAGGTGAACAGTAGGGAGACCTGCTTTTCTTAGTCTCCGGACAGGGTGGAGCCGCTGCTGTGCTCTTTTGATGACTGCTGTGGTGTTGGTTGTAGAGGTCAGGTCGTCCGCCAGGTGAAGTCCCAAGAACTTCACCCTCTCCACAGCAGCACCATCAATATGCAGCAGTGTGTAATGGTGTTTTGCAGCCCTCCTGAAATCGATCACCATCTCCTTTGTCTTTTCCATGTTGAGGGTGAGATTGTGAGATCTGCACAACTCCGTAAGCAGCTCCACCTCCATCCTGTATGCCAACTCGTTGTTGTCACTGATGAGACCCACCACTGTTGTATCATCAGCAAACTTGTAATAATGACAGAAATGCAGACAAACAATAAAGTACGTGTGTACTTAAAAGTGCAGCCAGGGAACCCCTTCGCCTTGGTCTCAAACAGTACGTACTTTTGCTCCTTGTTTCTACAATGTCTGCTGTTTTTATCATAGAGCTCAGGGTTGGCCTGATACCCAGGGTCGGCCTTAGGAGGTGTGGGGCCCAATTGTGAACAATTTTGGTGAGCCCCAGGTTCCCAACCAAGGTCTGTAGAATCATAGAACTACAAATAAAGTTAATTATGGACTTTATATCTGTATGGTAATCAAAATGCAACTTAATGGACCAAACTGATCGGGGGGGGGGGGTGTGTGTGTGTGTCTGCGTGTGTGACCCAAGTCGAGAGTACATTACTCCACAGGGGTCTCACTTCACTTTTTTTCCCTCTTGCCAGCCGCACAACTTAGGCAGCTTTTGAGATTGCCAAATGACAGTTTAGGTGTGGGGGGGAAGAGGGAGAGGGACAAAGGCCATAGGACAAAGGACAAAGGACAAAGGAGATTTATTGTCACGTACACCAATTGGTGTAGTGAGATTTGATTTGCCATGCAGCACACAAATAAAGAGAAGACACAACATCATAGATTTAACAGTAGACATAAAAACATCTCCCCACAATGGTTCCCACTGTGGGGGAAGGCAGCAAAGTCCAGTCCCATCCCCAGTTCACCCATAGTCGGGCCTATTGAGGCCTTCGCAGTCGCTGCTATGGGGCCCGATGTTCCTGGCCATTCTCGTCGGGTGATGGTGCTCCGGCGTCGGGAGCAACCTCTCAGCGGCTTGGGACACCTAGAACGGCCGCCTCTTACTTGAGTCCTCGGCTTCCACCATCCGCCAGATGGAGCTCCACCACTGGGATGGCAGCTCCCGATGTAAAGTTCAGCGTCGCTGCCCGCAGCTGCCCGCTCCACAGTCCGGCAGCTCCGCGATGTTTTTTGTCGGCGGTCTTCAGCTCACCGGAGCCCCAGCACGGCGACCCAGGCAAGGCATCACTCCAGCGGCCATTCCAGGTGTCCAAAGCCGCCGCCAAAGCCGAGGTTCTGGCCGGTCCCATCAAGAAACGCCGCTCCAGGCACGAGGGCGGGTCGAAGATGCAGCGCGGAGAAAAGCTGCCTCTCCGACCAGGTAGGGACCAGGAAAAGCAGTTTCCCCCGTTTCCCCCCCCTTCCCCCCCCCACAACATAAAAAAATAATAGACTCCAAACAAAACACTTTTTACACACTAAAAATAAAAAAAAGTTAAAAGACAGACAGCTGCAGATTGGGCAGCCATACCAACTGGACGACGCCCCCTAACGAGAGGGAGAGGTAGAGGGAGAGGGAGAAGGAGAGGGAGAGGGAGAGGGAGAGGGAGAGGGAGAGGGAGAGGGAGAGGGAGAGGGAGAGGGCGAGGGAGAGGGAGAGGGAGAGGGAGAGGGAGAGGGAGAGGGAGAGATCAGCGCTCACCGGACAGGGACGGTATCTTTGGGATGGCCTCGCTGCCTTGGCCGTTTCTGTCCACCACCAAGTGCCGCCGCCAAAGTGGGAGGCCATTGGGATCTCCTCGCCACCGCCTCCCCTCCTCTGCCATCCAACAGCAAGGTGCGGGGCCGAGCAGTGCAGGGGCCTCCGCCTCCCTCCCTCCTCCCAGCCTCGGCTTGTGGGAGGGTTTGTTTTGAAAGCGGTATCCCTGTTAGCGGATTGGCAAGCAGCGGCCGCAATCAGGGCGGGCGGGGTGCTGGAGGAGGAGGAGGAGTCGCTATCGCTGCCACTGTCGCTGCCAAAGATCCTGTAGTTGACCGCTGGTGTGCGGGGCCAGTCATTCGCTGTGACCCTCCGTCACCCCACACCCCGTATCTTTGCTCCGCACTACTTTGTCGGCGCCGACACGAAACGTCACGTTCCTTTTCTCCAGAAATGCTGCCTGACCCACTGAGTTACGCCAGTTTTTCGTGTCTATCTTTGGTATAAACCAGTATCTGCAGTGCCAAGCCGGGCACTGCACGGGGCCCCCCTTCGGCGCGGGGCCCCAATTGGGAGCAATCGGCTTAAGTTCGGCCCTGCTGATACCAATCTACCAGGTCTCCCTCTTGTTCGCTGCTGAAATCATATGGCTTGGTTACCATTTGCCTCTTCTTCTTGATCTCAACTGGATCAGCTGAGGCATCAGTATCCTCAGCTAAATCAGAATTCCAATCTACAGCAAATCTAGTAACTGCAGCAGGAGCAGCAGAAAAAACAGCAACAGCAGCATCTTTGGAAAATGTGGCCCTGAGTGGGGTGGTGCTGTGGCCATGAGCCCCCTCCATGTTCACCTCCATGGTCTCCTCCTCCTTGACCTCAATCTGCTCAACCTGGGTCTTCTCCTGCATGTTTAAGAAGGAACTGCAGATGCTGGAAAATCGAAGGTAGACAAAAATGCTGGAGAAACTCAGCGGGTGAGGCAGCATCTATGGAGCGAAGGAAATAGGCAACGTTTCGGGCCGAAACCCTTCTTCACTTGCATGGTTGGTTTTCATTGTGCCTTGCTCGTCTGATGAACCCTGCTTCTCTTGGGTGCCATTTTACGATCGTCTCCGGCAAGTGAAAAAAGTTTTGAAAGTCGGCGCTTTATATACTCACGTGATTACGTGGTGCAGCGTGATCACGCGGGTATATAAAGGAACAAGTTGGGGAGCCAGTCCATCAACTCTTCGCACCTCTGCCTTAGCTCTTGTGTACGGCCCAGCTGAGTCCTGCGCACCCGTATAGAGTAGAAGTAGACATTCTAGCCTGGTAGACACGAGCCTGAACAGCACGTTACGAACCATCACTGGGTTCCTTCAACCTACTCCAGTCGAGCAGGTCCCGATATTTGCAGGCATTCCACCTGCAGGGATCTGAAGGCAATCAGCAACTCTGGCACTATCTTGTCGTGCCATGGACCCAGATCACCTCTTCCATCAGGCTATCAGCAGAGAGTAGAGGCCACCCTGACTGAAATCCCGTCACCCCTTTGCTCCACATGGAAAACAACTCTCAGCATCCACCCTGCCAACTGAGACAAAAGCACACTGGATAGCCATCAAGTGGTCACAGGAGTGGAAGGCAACCTCATCTCCATTACACAGCTACATCTCTTCACCAGTTAAAAGCTGTCCAGGGTCAGACCTCCCCAGAGGAGAATGGATGAAGCACAACAGACTTTGTACTGGAGTTGGGCGTTTCAATGCCAGCATGTGGAGATGGGGACTCCACCAGAGCCCAGCCTGTGAATGAGGAGCAGAACAACAGACAGCCAACCATGTCATCTCTAGGTGCCCGGTCTACCACCCACCAAATGTAGCTCAGGGCCTGGCAGACATTGATTCAGACAACAACCTGGCTGCTCAACATCCAGCTTGAGATCTAACTATTCCCTTGGTTTATGTTTCATTCACAAGAAGACGTGGTGCGGCGCTCAAATGAGGCGCCGTTACGCATCGTGATGCATGGTGACACATGATGACACAAAATGAATTAGCAGAGGTCATGACCTTGCGTGGGGTGGAAGATTGCAACCTTCGACTAATGCAATCAACTCGACATGCACAAACAGAAGATCAAATAAAACAAGTTGTCCTACAACTTTAGGCTGTGCACGACACACGAAAGAAGATGACCTTGCGTCACCATGCGTCATTGCGCGTCACCCGCAGGACAGCCTACGTCAGCGTGCGACAGGGCGCACGACATAAGACACGCAGATATCGCGGAACTATTTTGAACATTCCAAAATCCAGCGGCGGCAGGGAGACACCGCGTGTCATTAAACGCCTCACCCCGCGACAACCTCTTTTCAGGCTGTTGCCGGAAGTGTCGCCCAAGTGGGACAGGCCCTGTAGTCAGATTCTGTTCTCTGTAGTCAAAGGACAAATGGCAATCATAAAACAATAAAATAAGGTGGCATGGGTAACAGGACATTTGCTTATCTGTAATGGTGTGGAATTAGGCTTTGTTTACTCTGCAGTGTCTTTCGGAGGTGCACAATGTATGTTTGTTTTTGGACCATTTGGAATAAGAAAAACCCGAAATATAGCAAACTATATTCGCAAGGAATCCGCAAAGTTACACTAAGAGCCAACCAGTTCTTGGACCCAGAGGGGTTGTGTGTGAGGGTGGCTGGGAAGCATTTGTACCAACCTACTACAGGGTCTCGTCATAGTTGTTGTCATAATCACCGCCTTTTACTGTGTTGCTGCCCTGATCCGGCGTTGCTGAGCTCAGCCAGCTACGGCTCTTGTCACCACAGGACCAGCGCTAATGCTGGTGCAACCAACCGACCCAGGTAAGATTGTTAAATACAATACAATACCGTTTATTGTCATTTGAACCTCATTGAGGTTCAAACGAAATTTAGTTTCTGCAGTCATACAAACAAGAAAAGAACCAAGACACAACACAATTTACACAAACATCCATCACAGTGAATCTCCTCCTCACTGTGATGGAAGGCAAAGTCTTATCTGTCCCCTGCACTCCCCATTCTCCCCATTCTAAAGAAGTGTTTCACACACTCAGTAGTGTGGCCAGGGCCGGATTTAGATGAAGAGAGGCCTTAAGCTATTTCACTTGTGAGTCCTCCCCCCCCCTCCCAATCCCCCACCCCCACAACTTAAGGACCATGACTACCCGACAGTGACAGTGTGACACTTTTAGTCCCTATTGTATGTTGTCATTAAACAGTTGGTTTTAAAATACATATTGGATTCACCGCAGAGCGCGCGATGCCTTACCTGGATCACCGACTGAAGCTCTGGAGTGTTGGGTCTCCGGTAGGAAGTGGTCGATTCGGAAATCCAAGCTGCTGAGAATGTTCTCCCGTTCTGACGTCGGATGGTGACCCCCAAATTTCATTGTACCAACGACCATAAGGGGGGGGGTCCAAGAGGAGGGGGTCTGTTGGAGACGGGAAAAGGGATCATCAATGGGGGCGAGGACTCCTTCCCATGGAAGAACGCTGTGAGGTGGAGGTGACGGAAGAAGAGCTCCAAATCGCGGTGGGCACGGAACTTATTGAGGTGGGGACGGAGGGGGACAAAGGTGAGGACCTACCATTCGGTATCTGAGAGGGGAAGGTCAGGGGGGATGGTGAACACACGGCAGGGATGGGGGTTGAGGCCGGAGGAAGGCAGGTGAATGGACTAGGCCAAGACAATGTCTGGTGGAGGGGTGGTGGGTGGTCAGGGGGTCGGGGGATATGAGGACTGTAGTGTGGGTGGGAAAGAGCTGGGGTCACATGGTTTCAGGAGAATGGGGAAGACCCAGTGGAACAGCCACTAAGATTACCAGGGTTGGGGGGCACTAGGACCCAGCGAAGTCAAACCCTGGGGAGTGGGAGTCTGCAGCATGGAAACTTCAGGCCCGGTGCTGAGTCCAGGCTGCAGGTAAGGCGACGGCTGCGGGCTGCTGGAGGGCGGTGGAGTGGCGAGCGTCAGCGGGCAAAGAGTAGGAAAAAGAGGGAGCATAGATAAAAAATCTCTAGTACTGCAAAGTATAATGGCATAGTTGCACAAACTCAGCAATGTGATTAACACATTGATCTACCTCACATCATCAATAGCCATCGCCTTTGTGTATATTGCGAGCAGACCTGATGATTAACACATTGATCTACTTCACATTATCAAAAGTCGTCACCTTAGTGTATAAATATCCTGCTATGCCAACTAACATTGGAAATGTGATCACAGCCTTTGACTGAGACACATCTCCCCTTGCGCATATAAAATCAACCAATTGCTGATGGTTAATGATTTGAGTCCTTGAGTCTTTTTACGGATCGAGACTGACAGGCAACGGAACTCATTCCAGAAGAAAATTCTGCTCACTGTCTCCTTTGCGATGGCCATGCAAAGAGTGCCCTGGGAGGAGGACAAGGGATTGACAACACTGCTCGGGTGATGGTGAAGAATATCTGCGAGGGAAACCTTTCCTGATTCATCCCATCGAAGGAGCAGGAAGCTGTGTTGAGATCGAGGTCCTGTGTGGAATCTGGATGAGCAAGCACCAGGTGACAGCAAGTTGATCACCTGGCCTTGCCTTTCCCCTCCACCAGCGAACCAGCCGCTTGTTGTGTCTCCTCCTCAACCGTAAACTTGGCTCGTGACAAATCCACCAAGGCGGGCAGCCTTGTCATTATCTCTGGCGCCACCCACCTAACCCCCCCGACCCCTCCAGGCGCGATGGCGCAAGCCCACCCACCCTCCAGAGCCAGTCATCCCACCCCCACAGAGAGACAGGTGACTTACCAATACGCAGCCAACAGTGGAATGCGGCGTACCCCCCCCCCCCCCCCCCCCCCCCGGCCCTAAAGCGTGTGGGCAACAGTTTTGTCAGGGGGCAGGTCCACATTGAAGAAGCAATCACTCCATGGGGCTGCTCATGTGAAGGCGCTAAATTCACCCCTGCCCCCGTCAGAGAGTCGGTCAGTCATTCCTCAGCGGTGTGGTGCTTGCTGTGGTTCACGTGCAGCTCACTCTCTCTCTTCTGACCGACCGACATCACCCCAATTGTGGCGACTTTATTCGCAGAGCCGGTAATTGTGATTTTGAACAATTTGCTGAAGATTTGTTTATTATACGTTTCTCAATCCTGGAAGTTTCAGTTGCATTTGTGGTTCGAAATGCAAGCGGTACCTCCCCCTTTTCATTTAAAATATCAACTGCTGAAATCAATAAAAGAAAACACATTTTAACTCCATTGCACACACACAACTCTAATATTCGACACTCATTTGAATCAGTTACAATGAGATAGGTTGGGAGAACCGCTCCAAGGGAAACACAGCCACTGAATGGTTGCAATGAATAGAGGTCTGAATGGTTGCAATGAATAGAGCTGTGAATGGCTGCACCTCATCCTTCAGCTACAAAAGCTGGCACGAACACCAATTGTTGGTTTTAGAGTACTTTGTGACTGGATTATTTTCTCTCTCTTTCTAAAGACTTAATTTCTATCAACATTTTGAAAGGCTTAAGGGCCTGTCCCACCAACATGCGAATGCATGCAGCGAGCGCGACCTAACTTGGTCGCTTGAGCCGTCCGGCCTTGCGGGGCCGGTCCCACTTCGATCGCCGGTGCCGTATAGAGTTGTGCGGAGCTGGTCCCGACATCACGCGGGGCTCCGAAAAACTGACCGTGTTCAAAAATTCTGCGCGGCAACGGTCTGTTGGCCCGCAGCCGCCTCGATGCATTACACATCGCCTCGACGTCGTGCCTCCATGACCCTCTCTATATGTGCCTCCGTGACCCTCTCTGTGTGCCTCCGTGGCCCTCTCTCTGTGTGCCTCCGTGACCCTCTATATGTGCCTCCGTGACCCTCTCTGTGTGCCTCCGTGACCCTCTCTACATGTGCCTCCGTGACCTCTCTATATGTGCTCCGTGACCCTCTATATGTGCCTCCGTGACCCTCCCTATATGTGCCTCCGTGACCCTCTCTGTGTGCCTCCGTGACCCTCTCTGTGTGCCTCCGTGACCCTCTCTGTGTGCCTCCGTGACCCTCTCTGTGTGCCTCCGTGACCCTCTCTGTGTGCCTCCGTGACCCTCTCTGTGTGCCTCCGTGACCCTCTCTGTGTGCCTCCGTGACCCTCTATATGTGCCTCCGTGACCCTCTCTGTGTGCCTCCGTGACCCTCTATATGTGCCTCCGTGACCCTCTCTGTGTGCCTCTGTGACCCTCTCTGTGTGCCTCCGTGACCCTCTATATGTGCCTCCGTGACCCTCTATATGTGCCTCCGTGACCCTCTATATGTGCCTCTGTGACCCTCTCTGTGTGCCTCCGTGACCCTCTATATGTGCATCCGTGACCCTCTCTACCGCGAACTTCGTTCCAACTTCGCGCAACGTCGCGCCACTCACCCAACCTCCTGCCAGTTTGGTCACGCTCGCCGCATGCAGGCGCATGCTGGTAGGACCGGCCCTGTACAGGGATCACCCGACCTCCGCGCGCCCCCCGCTTCCAGTTTGGTCGTGCTCACCGCATGGAGTCGCATGCTGGTGGGACAGTCCCTTAACACTTCCAGTTCACAGCAAAATGCAAGCCAAACATTGTATCAGACTACATTGTGGATGTGTAAGGCGAGTGGCTTCTCAGAGCAACTAGTAAACTGACCACTAGCTATCCTGTTTAGATCAGAATAGAGATACAGCACAGAAACAGGCCCTTCGGCCTACCGAGTCTGCACCGACCAGCGATCCCCCCACACCAATGCTATCCTGGCTTATATTCACTGGAATTTAGAAGGATGAGAGGGAATCTTATAGAAACATATAAAATTCTTAAGGGATTGGACAGGCTGGATGCTGGAAAAATACTCCCGATGTTGCGGGAGTCCAGATCCAGGGGTCACAGTTTAAGAATAAGGGGTAGGCCATTTAAGACTGAGATGAGGAAAAACGTTTTCACCCAGAGTTGTGAATCTGTGGAATTCCCCGTCACAGCAGGCAGTGGAGGCCAATTCATTGGATGGAGATATAGCTCATAGGGCTAATGGAATCAAGGTATATGGGGAGAAAGCAGGAATGGGGTACTGATTTTGGATGATCAGCATTGATCATATTGAATGACAGTGCTGGCTCAAAGGGCCAAATGGCCTATTCCTGCACCCATTTTCTATATTTAGAGATACAGCGCGGAAACAGGCCCTTCGGCCCTCAGAGTCAGCGCTGACCAGCGATCACCCCCACATTAACGCTATCATACACACATTAGGGACAATTTACACATAAACCAAGCCAATCAACCTACATACCTCTACGTCTTTGGAGTGTGGGTGGAAACCGAAGAACTTGTAGAAAATGGTTACGGGGAGAACGTACAAACTCCGTACAAATAAGCCGGGTAGTCGGGATTGAACCCAGATCTCCGGCGCTGTAAAGCAGATTTACTGTTGCGCCACAGTGTCACCGTGTTTCTATGTTTCCGAAACACACTAGACAATTTACTTATATAACAAGCCACTTAACCTACAAACCTGTACGTGTTTGGAGTGTGGGAAGAAACCGGAGATCTCGGAGAAAACCTACGCAAGTCATGGGGAGAACGTACAAACCCAGTACAGACAAGCACCCAAAGTTAGGATCAAACCCGGGTCTCTGGCTTTGTGAGGCAGCAACTACCGCTGCGCCAGTGTGCCGCTACTACTAAAAACTTTCACAAAACTTTGCTCACCTGGCCTTGTCTTTTCCCTCCATCAGCCAGATGCTGGCTCTCCTCTTTGGCTGTAAACTTGGCTAGCAATACCCAAATCCTAAGAGAGGTGAAAGACAACAAGAAAATTATCATCAAACCAGCAGATAAGGGGAAGAACATGGACAAACACTTATTCGAGACACACAGACTATGAAGTAAAACAGAGCACTACACTAAGTTGCAAAACCCATCTATAAGGAAACACTAATGGAAATTAAAGACATTTTACAATTCCTCAAAAAATCAAGGCGCATTTGATGTGTTTAGTTTAGAGATAGACAATAAATAATAGGTGCAGGAGTAGGCCATTTGGCCATTCGCCCTTCGAGCCAACACCGCCATTCAATACATTCATGGCCACCCAGCTTTGTGTCATCTGCAAATTTGCTGTTACTTTTAATCCCTTCATCTAAATCATGAACCTATATTGTAAATAGCTGCGGGCCCAGCACCGAGCCTTGCGATACCCCACTAGTCACTGCCTGCCATTCTGAAAGGGAACCGTTTATCCTGTCTTTGTTTCCTGTCTGCCAACCAATTTTCTATCCATGTCAGTACCCTTCCCCCAATACCATGTGCTCTAATTTTGTCCATTATTCTCCTATGTGGGACATTATCAAATTATTTCTGAAAGTCCGGGTATACTACATCCACTGGCTCTCCCTTGTCCATTTTCCTAGTTACATCCTCAATAAAATCCAGCAGATTAGTTAAGCATGTTTTCCCCTTCGTATATTCATGCTCTCGGACCGATCCTGTTACTGCTATCCAAATGTGCCGCTATTTTATCTTTTATAATTGACTCCAACATCTTCCCCACCACCGATATCAGGCTATCTGGTCTATAATTCCGTTTTCTCTCTCCCGCCTTTCTTAAAAAGTGGGATAACATTAGGTACTCTTGAGTCCACAGGAACTGATCCTGAATCTATAGGACATTGGAAAATGATCACCAATGCGTCCACAATTTCTTGAGCCACTTCCTTAAGTACCCTGGGATCCAGACCATCAGGCCCTGGAGATGTATCAGCCTTAAGTCCCATCAGTCTATTCAACACCATTTCCTGCCTTATGTGAATTTCCTTCAGTTCCTCCATTACCCTATATCATCTGGCCACTAGTACATCATGAGATTGTTTTCCATAGTGTCTTTCTTAGTAAAGACGGATCCAAAGTACCTATTCAACTCGTCTGACATCTCCTTGTTCCCCATAATAAATTCACCTGTTTCAGTCTTCAAGGGTCCAACTTTGGTCTTAACTAATGTTTTCATCTTCACATACCTAAACCAGCTTTTACTATCCTCCTTTATGTTCTTGGCTAGCTTACCTTCGTACCTCATCTTTTCTCCCCGTATTGCCTTTTTAGTTATCTTCTGTTGCTCTTTAAAAGTTTCCCAATCCTCTGGCTTCCCACTCATCTTTGCTATGTTATATTTCTCTTTTATTTTTATACTATCCCTGATTTTCCTTGTCAGCTACGGTTGCCCCTTACTCCCTTTACATTAAATGATCCTGCACCTTCTGTATTATTCCCAGAAATACCGGCCATTGTTGTTCCACTGTCATCCATGCTAGGTTATCTTTCCAGTCAACTTTGGCCAGCTCCTCTCTCATGGCTCCATAGTCCCCTTTGTTCAATTGTAATCCTGACACTTCCAATTTTCACTTCTCCCTCTCAAATTGTAGATTAAAACTTATATTATGGTCACTACCTCCTAATGGTTCCTTTACCTCGAGTTTCCTTATCAAATCCAGTTCATTATACAGTCCGAAACAGGCCAGTGCCGATCTGCGATCCCCGCATACTAAAACTATCCTACACACACAAGGGACAATTAACATTTATACCAAGCCAATTAGCATACAAACCTGTAAAGGGCCTGTCCCACCAGCATGCAACTCTAGGCGATGAGCGCGATCAAACCGGCAGCGGGGGCCGCGCGGAGGTCGGGTGATCCCCTGTACAGGGCCGTTCCCACCAGCATGCGCCTGCATGCGGCAAGCGCAACTAAACCGGCAGCGAGGGCCGCACGGAGGTCGGGTGAGTGGCACAACGTGGCGCAAAGCGAGGCGAACTTGAAGCAAGTCCAAGGTAAGTTCGCCAGGACTTAGAGGGGTACACAGAGAGGGGCACCGAGACACACACACATAAAGGGCCCCGGAGCCACACACATAGAGGGTCACGGAGGCACTTACAAATAAGTTCACGGAGGCACAATGTCCGGGCGGTGTGTAAATGTCGAGGCGACTGCGAGCCGACAAGCCGTTGCCGCGCGGGATTTTTAGACATAGTCGGTTTTTCTGAGCCCCGCGCGGTCTCGGGACGAACTCGGGACGAACTCCGCACAATTCCGCGCGGCTCCGGCGATCAATGTGGGACCGGCCCCGCGACGCCGGACGGCTCAAGCGACCACGTTAGGTCGCGCTAATCGCGTAGAGTTGCATGCTGGTGGGACAGGCCCTTAAGTCTTTAGAGTGTGGGAGGAAACCGGAACCTACCTGAGTAAATCCACGCAGGTCACAGGGAGAATGTACAAACTCCACATCGTCAGAAACAATTAGAGTACACGAGAATTTCACATATCACTAAACCTTAATTGGTACACGTGACAATAAAAGATCTTTAAAACCTTTGAACCAAGGGCATGAAAATCTACATTCTTCCCAAAATACACAAACACCCAGACAGGTGGACAGAACCTGGGGAAATACGTCCATTGTGTTTGACTGTGGTAGTGAATTCTATCGGGTAGCAGAATACATCGACTCCTTTCTTAATCCACTGGCACGGCAGCACCTCTACTTCAGACCACATCACTCTTCCTGACTGTGCCACCTGATGTCGTACACTTACATGGACATCGAAGGCCCGTCCACAAACAGAACAGACAGGAACATACAACAATTAAACATATCTCAGAGAAAAACGCTGGCCCTGAAAGACTAGACGAGGCTTTGGTCTAGATGTGGCCCAGGCGATCAATGCCATTTCACAGAGAACTGGATGACATTTGGGAATGTCACATTCAGAAACAGAGTCAGAGGAATTCATTCATATCTTTCACACACACCACCAAGGTTAAAACCACCACAAACAAACAAAACATTGACTTTCTGGACACCACTGGTTTCAACTTGGCATTAGTAAATGGTGGCCACAAACTAGCTCCCAAAGTCTTTTTACAGACCAACATTGTTACACACCACAGGCCACTGTCCAAAACACACTTTCAGAGATATCTAAAGTCACGTAGAAACTAGGAACTGCAGTCTATGCAATTCAACGTCAACGTAAACAGTGCCACACTTCATACTCAGGAGAAACAGGCAGAAGCTTAAGAATTCACAGACAGGACACCAGAGTAATATTCCAGAGGAAGATCACTACAGACTGTCAGCAAACACATCCAGCAGCATCAGACCCAGTCTCTCATGTTCTTGGGCTTGGAAATTAACATGGACGGGTCACCCCTTCAGAGGAAGAGAGGAAGCAGACTGAAGCATTGCGAACGTATGGGCGGGATCTCGAGGTGATCCTAAATTACTATGCTGAACTTTGACAGGATCTCCAATCTCCAGTGAAAATTTATTTTATGGGCCGCAAGCCTACAGTTACAACCAGGTGTGTAGGAAGGAACTGTAGATGCTGGTTTAAGACGAAGATAAAAGCAAAAAGTTGGAGTAACTCAGCGGGTCAGGCAGCAGCTTTGTAGAAAAGGAATAGGTGAAGTTTCGGGTCGAGACCCTTCTTCAGACCACGTGCTAATTTCATCAACTCTCCTTCCCCCGACACACACAGCTCAAACACACAGCCTTCCCAAGACAAACCCTGACATCCAAGGACAGACCTACCCCCTTCCCAAGCTCCAGCTCACTTCTGACCCCAGACCCATATCCACAGCCTCCATCATTTCAGTCCCAGCTACTCAAGACTCACTCTAACATCCCTGATAGACCTGTTACATGTGGGCTCCGGCACTCTCCTGATCCCATCCCATTTCCAGCCCCCCGCGGGCATCCACCAGCGACTCCGCCAACCCTCGCCTCTCCACCGCCCATCAACGGACCAGAGTCGTCGCCTCGCCTGAATTTCAGGCAGCACCAGGCCCACAGCTTATATGCTACAGACTCAAAAACACCAAATGGTCGGACTCTGATTCCACTACGTCTTCCCCATCCCCTTCTTTTCACCAGGTCACTCCAACCACCTCCCACTCATACACTAGACCTCATGCCTCCCTCTCTTCACTGAACCCTTACCAACCCCCACAGCATCTCGGCTCTACCTCTGTACACTCTGACCCAAACCCCCACCCTTATCGGGTCTTCACCATCCTCCCTGACATCCACCTTTCCGATAAAGAACGGTCTGCCCTCAACAGAGGTTACAGTGGTTATGAGGGACTTCAATATGCAGATACACTGGGAAAATCAAGCTGCTACTGAATGCAGAGAGAAGGAATGTATCCACTGCCCATGAGATAGCTTTTTAGAGCAGCTCGCAGTCGAGCCCACTAGGGAAAAGGCAATTCTGGATTTTGTGTTGTGCAATGAACCAGATTTGATTATGCCGTAGCGCACGCAGAGTTGTCCGTTAAAGAAAGAGGCAGACACGTTGTCCGTTAAAGAAAAATAAAGAGTTTGTCCAAAAATACTGTTCTTTATTGCTACGCTAAGTGCTACGGTAATTCTCCTCACTCACCAACCCCCTGCGCTCGCGATTAACACCATAAATATTCCCCATGACCACACCGAGATCCCCTACCTCTCGTCCCCGGGACACCCCCGCAAGAGTTGAAGGTTATGTATAGTGCGTGGCCCACCGCCCGGTGCCGCCAGATTACCCGCCCTCAGAACCGGAACGAAGTGTGTAGTTACCAGTCTGAATTCAGCTCAATGAAGAATCCACATATTATTTCATTGTTCTTTTCAAGGCTATGCTACCAAGATACTGGCAGCTTCTTTTTCCTGTGCTCAGAATTTTGCTATGTTTTTTTATTTTTTTATTTCTCCCAAAGCATATCGGGATACTTAACATCAAGTAACAGGCTATATTTACATATTTATATATATACCCCTTTTGTTGAAATGGTCCATGTCAGATGAAATAGGATGTCATTGAATGAGCTTTCAATCTATGAAAATTAATTGTTTATTCTTTGTTTTCTCTTAACTTGAGCTTTATTTTTTTTCTTTTCCTTATTTCTTACCCTTTGAATTGAGTTCAAACAGAGACCTGAATTCCACAATGGCATGTGACACACAGGTAGATGTGTTAGATGAGATTGGAGATGCCTTTATCTCAGAGCAAAATCTGTTAATTTGAAATTGTAAATTTGGGAGATAGATTTGAACAATTGGGAATATTATTTTTAAAGTTTTTTTTTAATATAATGATCTATTTTTAAAGGATCTGCCTTATAGGTAGTTAAAGAGTGATCTCACATCCCCCACCACCAGTAGAATTCTGGATTAGTGGTGGGAATTAATAGGACACTAAAGAGTGTGGAAGTTAGTTATGACCTACCCTGTGCGGACGTGGCGCCGACGGACGAGAAGCCGAAGCAAAGAAGTCGAAGCCAAAGAACCGAATGGAAACGAGGCCGAAACGTCAAATAACCGAAAGAGTATGAAGCCGAAACACCAACTAACCGAAAGGATGGGACGCCTAAAAGCCAACTAACCGAAAAGCTGCGTCGCCTAAAAGAAAACTCACCGAATGGCTGCTCTGTCGAAACGCCACCCACCCGAAAGGCAGCGTCGTCTACCAGCCATCAAACTGAATGCCGCTCAACAGAAAAGTCAAATAATGGGCATGACGTTGCCAGGGGGCGGGACTTGTCAGCGATTGGTCCAGTCCTCCGCGTCCATCACATCACTGTGGAGTGATGAACATTGTCCCACACCTCCGCTCCACCCGACCCACAGCCCGCGGAGGGTGGCTGTGGGGGCTGTCCCGAGAGATGCCCCCTTGGTAAGGGGGGAGAGAGAGAGAGGGGGGGAGAGAGAGAGAGGGGGGAGAGAGAGAGAGGGGGGAGAGAGAGGAGGGGAGAGATAGGAGGAGAGAAGGGGGAGAGAGAGAGAGAGAAAGAGAGGGAGAGAGAGAGAGAAAGAGAGGGAGAGAGGGAGAGGGAGAGAGGGAGAGAGAGAAGAGGGGAGAGAGAAGGGGAGACGGGAGGGTGGGGGTCATTTTATGACACAAGCCATAGGTGACTGGGCAATGTTAACCCAAGCACCAAGTTGTAAGCGGCCGAAGGTGCACATCCCTCGGGACAGCCCCCACTCTCCCTCGGAACGCACACAGCAAGTTCCCACGCACAAAACACCAGAATCTGTAAACTGTTTTAACCAAAGATGCACACAAAAAGCTGGAGTAACTCAATGGGACAGGCAGCATCTCTGGAGAGAAGGAATGGGTGACGTTTCATGTCGAGACCATTCTTCAGACCTGAAGACTGAGTCTGAAGAGTCTCGACCCAAAACGTCACCCATTCCTTCTCCCCAGAGATGCTGCATGTCCCATTGAGTCACTCCAGCATTTTGTGACTATCTTTGCTGTCAGTGCCAGTTTTCTCAACTTCCATAGCTGCACTGCATAGGTGGGGGAGATAGTGAAGGGGAGATAGTGAAGGGGCGAGAGAGGGGGAGAGAAATAGAGAGAGGGGAGAGAGAGGGGGAGGAGAAAGAGGGGAGAAAGGGCTGGGGAGAAAGAGCTGGGGAGATAGAAGAGAGAGGGGGAAGAGAAGGGGAGAGAGAGAGGAGGGGGAGAGAGAGAGGAGGGGGGAGAGAGAGAGGAGGGGGAGAGAGAGAGGGGGAGAGAGAGAAGGGAGAGAGGGGGAGAGAGAGAAGGGAGAGAGGGGGAGAGAGAGAAGAGGGGAGAGACAGAGAGAAGGAGAAAGAGAGGGGAAGGGAGAGAGAAAGAGAGAAGGGGAGAGAGAAGGGGGGGGGAGAGAGGAGAGAGAGGGGAGAGAGGCTGTGGGTCGGGTGGAGCGGAGGTGTGGGACAATGTTCATCCCTCCACAGTGATGTGATGGACGCGGAACTCTGAACCAATCGCTGACAAGTCCCACCCCCCGGCAACGTCATGTCCATTATTTGACTTTTCTGTTGAGCGGCATTCGGTTTGTTGGCTTGTAGGCGACGCCGCCTTTCGGGTAGGAGACGTTTTCAACCCCTGTGAATGCCAGACTGACAAGGTTGTGCTTAATTGCTGTGCGGCCATTCGGTGAGTTTGCTTTTAGGCGACGCAAGCTTTTCGGTTAGTTGGCTTTTCGGAGTCCCGCCATTTCGGTTAGTTTGCATTTAGGCGTCCCACCCTTTCAGTTAGTTTGCATTTAGACATCCCATCCTTTCGGTTTGTTGCCGTTTCGGCTTCGTACTCTTTCGGTTATTTGGCGTTTCGGTCTCATTTCCATTCAGTTCTTTGGCTTCGACTTCTTTGCTTCGGCTTCTCGTCCATCAGCCCCATGTCCGGGTACCATGACCTACGGGCCCTCAGCAATTAATTAATTACATAAGCATAGCAATTAAGCACAACATTGTCAGTCTGGCATTCACAGGGGTTGAAAACACAGAAGCCACTGCCTGTTGAACACAAACACAGTCCATACTACTGGGATCGGACAAAATTGGGACTATGTTGGAGGGGTCTGTACCAGGTGCTACCACGACGACACCAACCACCGTGAAGATTGAAGATTACTCCCGTTGAAGACATCTGATACGATTGACTATAAATGGAGGAAAACCAAGAATGCACAATGGAACTATTGAACGTAATCTTTACCCTGAGGTTGGCCAAGATGAGCTGGACTTGGGGAAACACCCCTGCACCAAGAGGTCATAGAAACATAGAAAATAGGTGCAGGAGTAGGTCCCGAATAACGCTGAACTGTCCTTGCATTTAAAACACTGACCAAGCACAAGGCAGAAACTAAACTTGAATTTGCTTGTGACCAATGTGAGAAGCCGTTCGAGAAGGCTCACAATTTGAATATTCATATGTCCATGGTTCATCCCTTGACCCAGAATATAGATAAATAACAAACCTATTGAAATTGAATCGTCAGCTAAGTATAGAAATATTAACTAAGCAGGAACCCAGTTCATAGTTATTCAACAGCTAAATGATGAGTCCAAATAATCTTGCACCCTTTTTCAATGTCAGCAAGACACAAAGGATTGACATGAATACATGCAATCAAGCCAGGCTTGCCTAAAATAGGTAGAGCAAAGGAAAGGTTATTGTGGAGAATATAGTTCTGAGCATTATAGCACATCAGTTCCAAATGCAAAGTCCAATGTCTGCAATGGGGTAGAGGTGCATCAGGCAGAATACGAGCAATTGGAAGGACTGTTCAGAACTCTGATAACAGAGGGCCACAGTTACATCCTGGACATGCATTCAAGTCGCAGCGTTGTTTTGATTGAAGGACAGTTCCCATCCAGTAGAAATAAGGACTCAATGGAAGAAGTTCTGGATGGTTCAATAACCCTTTCACCCTTGGAATGGAACTTGACTGAATATGGTGAGGGTGACAATGTTGCGAAGCATCAACCTGTCCCAGTGTTAGCACTTTCAGCCTTGTACATAGTGGGGCCACTTTGCAGTCGGTGGATGTGGACAACTCGGAATCCCCATTGAAGAAGGGTATGTTCTTGTGCTCAGATCATTAATATACAGATTTCTCTTGGGAAAATGTCAGGTACAAGATGCAATTCAACCATTAAATGTGAAGAAAAACTGCAATGAAGCACCATGTTCTATAAGAAATGATGTTATGGATGGATTGTAGTCCAGTGATCTTTTTGAAAGGTATTTATCAAGTGAAGATGACAGAGAATAGAAGTTAAGAATGGCTCTTCAGACGAGTTCTTTTCAACCATATTGGAAGAAGAAGAGTACGTTACCAGTTAAGAAGTGCAATATTAAGGATGTGAAGAAACAATCTGGACAAAAACGTGGCTGTAAACCAAAGCCAAACTTGGAAAGGGAAGATTTCCCCACCGTGTATCGATGTCAGTATAAGGGTTGCTGTGCTTCTTCTTCTTGCGTATGGCGTGCACATCCTAAAGTTGTAGGACAACTTGTTCTATTTGATCTTATTTGATTGTGCACGCCAAGGTTGATTGCATTCGTCGAAACCGGACTGACCACGTGAAGGTTGCAATCTTCCACACCAGGTTGCTGTGCTGTTTACAGAGGAGTTGACGGACTTAAGAAACAATAAAAGAGCAACATGAAGAGGTGCGTGAAAGACCTTGCCCCCACCCAGGAGGTAACAAGATGTTTGTAATTGATTGCTACCTGCAGCACCATGTAAAGCTGATCCATACAGAAGAAAGAACGTCTTTACAGATCAGGAGGAAATGCAAAGCCTTTGGTCACAACTTCGGAAAGATAAACCGCATTTGATCAAAAATCTTGAAGCATTTTGAGCTCTATCGTATGACCAAGGTTCTCGGAGAGAGAGAAGCTGAACATTTTGAAATAGAAGGACATCTTGAAAGAGATTATAGAAACATAGAAACATAGAAATTAGGTGCAGGAGTAGGCCATTCGGCCCTTCGAGCCTGCACCGCCATTCAATATGATCATGGCTGATCATCCAACTCAGTATCCCGTACCTGCCTTCTCTCCATACCCTCTGATCCCCTTTGCCACAAGGGCCACATCTAACTCCCTCTTAAATATAGCCAATCAACTGGCCTCAACTACCCTCTGTGGCAGAGAGTTCCAGAGACCCACCACTCTCTGTTTGAAAAAAGTCCTTCTCATCTCGGTAATAAAGGATTTCCCCCTTTTCCTTAAGCTGTGACCCCTTGTCCTGGACCTCCCCAACATCGGGAACAATCTTCCTGCATCTAGCCTGTCCAACCCCTTAAGAATCTTGTAAGTTTCTATAAGATCCCCTCTCAATCTCCTAAATTCTAGAGAGTATAAACCGAGTCTATGCAGGTCTTTGTTCATAAGACAGTCCTGACATCCCAGCAACCAGTCTGGTGAACCTTCTCTGCACTCCCTCTATGGCAATAATGTCCTTCCTCAGATTTGGAGACCAGAACTGTACGCAATACTCCAGGTGTGGTCCTCACCAAGACCCTATACAACTGAAGTAGAACCTCCTGCTGCATCGCTATACTCAAATCCTTTTGCTATGAAAGCTAACATACCATTCGCTTTCTTCACTGCCTGCTGCACCTGCATGCCTACTTTCAATGACTTGTGTACCATGACACCCAGGTCGCGCTGCATCTCCCCTTTTCCTAATCGGCCACCATGTCTAAGCCTATTCAGGAAGACAATGACTCAGACCTGGTGGGTAATCAATGTGATGACAATCAGGACATTGATGAGGATGGCAAGGATCACGATTCTGATGAGAAGGACAATTGCTGTTTTGTTCCCAACCCTGACCAGATCGATGCCGGATGGTGACAGTAGAGGAGACACCTGCAAGGACTTTGACAACAACATCCCAGATATCTATGACATGTGCCCCGAGAAAAGCACCATCAGTGAGGAAGTTCCAAAGGGGATGATGCAGATCGTTCCTAACTGGGTAGTGCGCAACAAGGGCAATGAGTTACTGCAGACTGCCAACTCTGACCCTGGCCTTGCTGTCGGATTTGAGGAGTTCAACGCCATCAACTTAAGTGGCACCTGCTACATCGACGCAGACTACAATCTCTATGCTGGCTTTGTCTTTGGCTTCCAGTCCAGCAACTGCTTCTACATGCTGATGTGGAAGCAGGCCACCCAAACCTACTAGGAGAAGTTGTCCAAACCCACAGATACGCTAGCGTCTAGATCAAGGTGATGAACCCCACCACAGGACGAGAGGGTGGGGGGGAGCACCCTCACCTGTGCAACGATCTGCGAGAGAGACTGGCAACACCCTCAGGACAGGTGCAAACTTTCTGGCACAACCCCAATATCGGCTGAAAGGATTACACTGCCTACAGTGGCACCTGATCCATTGACCCTAAACAAGCTTCACCAGGATGGTTGTCAATGACGAGAGTGAGAACTGGTTGCCATACCATTGGTTTGATGGACTTTAGGGTACTATTGAACTGGTAGCCATACCTTTGGTTGATGGACTTTGGGTTGGGGTACTGTGATACATTATGGCTCCATCATTCTGCTAATCATTGCTCTAATGCTTGGGACCATTGTGTGTACCTACGGAGGACTGAATGTTATCATGTTTGATAAAAAGGAGTTGAAAGAGCTAATAGTCAAATCTAATAGTCAAATCTAAAATGGAGTCCATTTTCAACAAAAGCATGGTTTCACGGAACAAAAGAATGGCTCGGTGCCAAGTCTGAATGACATTGTAAATTATATGGAACACAATATGGAGGACAGGTTGTCTTTTAAATAAGGAAAATAAGATTGAATCCTGCAGTAATAACATGTGCTTCTTTAAGGCCATAAAGAAGCCAGGATTGAAAAAAATATTTGACCGCCCAGAGATAAGTAATAACTTGTTATTGGATGAGCTGATTTGGACCCAGCTTTCCTCTATTGTGAAAGGTTACAGAATTTTTCAGTCATGCCATATTCAGACTTGGTAGGAGTGTTTTACTGTTAAGAAAAATGTATAATTGTGCTAACTCGCCTTTGTTCTGTGAGTGGGAGCACAAGAAGCACTGAGTAATGTTTGTGCTCCATTGTAATCTCGCCACTTCCGTCTGACGAATCAGTTAAAGATTTCCATGGTCTACTTTCAACGTTTGTTGTTATCTGCTTTTTAAGAAACAAACTTAAACACGTCTGGTGTTCAATGCTCATGGAGAGCCTAATTCTGTGCTGCTGTCTATTTAAACCATATATTATTATACTATATATATTATATCTATATAATTAAAAGTCCCATCTTGACCGCTCCCTGTCTGCGCTGTAAATTGATTTTAGAAAAAATGCTACCATATATTGCTATGATTTTTGGCCATCTTACAGTCCCTCCTCCACTGATCAGGTCCCGAGGATTTTTCCCATCGATGAAAAATCAAAGAGTTATGAGTGTTTAAAATACCTTTAGATCCTCTCGCCTGACGGTAACGCCCTATCAAGGGGGGGGGGGGGGGGGGGGGGGGGGGGAGGGGGGTGGAGGCAGAACTGTAAAACCCCGGGTGCCTGGACGCGACTCAATCTCTCTGCAAGATGGTGAGGGGCCACGACCCTCATTGTAAGGTGGGAATCAACGGAACTGTGAGTCTGCAATGCACTTGAATAAATTATTTGTTAGCCCTTGATGAAAATGAAGTGTTTGGCATTGCTTTATTACATCCCACTGTCTTTGGTTAAAAAGTCCTGCTCATGTCGTGACTTCCGCTTAGTAGGCAGGTCGCGCTGATTGAATAATTCCGGTGAGTGCGGAGGTCAGAGTGTTGGTGAGTGTTGAGGGCCCCAAAGTTTTCACAGCCCTCTCCCCCTCTCTCCCCTCTCTCTTTTAAGACGGCTTGAATGAAGCGTGCGATAATAATAATACATTTTATTGTCATTGCACATATGTGCAATGAAATTTGGTATGCAGCTTCCATCCGATGTCATAACTCAAACAACTAATAAAATTTTGATTCAGATACCCCGAGAAACATGATTTATAAAAAGAACAGTAAAAACAGTAAAACCAGGGCTCGAAATTAGCGGTTGCCCCGGGTGCCACTGACCACTCAAAGTGCCGCCGGGCAACCTAAACGGCGAGTCATTTTGATCGGCTTGGCAACTTGGTTTATACCGAAGATATACCGTGGGAAAGATGCTAAGTGTGGCGTGACGGACGGAGCGAATGACGGCCCCGCACAGCAGCAGCAGCGGCTCCATCCCCATTTCCTCCTCCTCCCGCACCCCGCCCATCCTGATGACGCTATAGGATCTTTGCTGATAATGGCCGCTGCTGCCACTCCGCCAATGGCGCTTTCAAAACAAACCCTTGGAGGAGGGAGGTGTCGGTCAGAGGCGGAAGGGGGGGGCTGAGGATAGAGCGCGGTGATTGGAGGAGGGAGACGTGCCAAAACACTCTTGGCTGACCTGCACCGCAGCCAGTATCGATCCCGGTCTTCGGCGCTGCAATCGCTGCCGAACCGCCACTGGACCATCCCCATCCCCACCCGAGAGCCCCCCCACGCCCGGGGGTGGCCAGAGGCGCCGGGAGTCAGACGGGCACGGTGCCCCCCAGGCCCACAGCCAGCGCAGAGAAGCAGAGCTAAACCCAGCTCAACTCTGCCTGTCCCGCCAGGTTATCCCTGCCTGGATTTACGTGAAATATGTCATCAGTCCAGGCATGACCAGGCAGAGTTGAGCTGCATTTAGCGCTGGATTGAGCGTCTGAAGCCTCACGCGCATGTGTGTGTGTGCGCATGCGCGCTGCGGCCGCCAAGATATTGTGTCCCCCGGTCCCCTCCATATTTTGATAGCAATTTGAGCGATGATGCCTGTGTTGTCGAGTAGCGCTGACCTTCCTTCCCACCTCCTCTGCCCCTTCCTCTCTCTCTCTCTCTCTCTCTCTCTTGTACGCCCCCCTCCACCATCCTTGTCCTGACACTCCTCCCCTCCATCCCGCACTGATCCCCATTCCTGCCTCTATTCAGACCTCACTGACATCCCCTGTGCTCCCTATCCACCTCGCATTGATTCTCCCGCCACTCCCCATCAATCCTACACTGGTCCCCCAATTCATCCTGTACTGACCCCCATTCCCATCCATCCTGCACTGCTCCACCCCTTCATCCTGCACTGCTCCCCCCCATCCATACTGCACAGTCCCCCCCCCCCCCATTCATCCCATTGTCATCCCCCGCGCTCTCCCCTCACAATTTTACCTACTCCAACCAACACGCACTAATTGCCCAGCCTCAATCCATCCAATCCGCACCAATTGCCTTCTCAAGCCCCCCCCCCCCCCCCCACCACCACCTATCCATCCTGCACTGATTCACACCCCCCCCCCCACTCTTCCCGACCCTATTGTGCTGGAAATGTCTTCAGAGCTAACGTTGACAATGATTGATAACGGAATGCAATCAAATATGTTTTAATTATGTTATTATTTGTTTTAATCCATAAGATGGATTAATTAAATAGTGAACACATGAAACATTAAAACTGCAGTATTCGATTGTTACTGTCTACCGTTAACACGTTATTACAGAATTCATTTTAATGGCAAATCAATGCTCTTTATATGGAGTATCAGTACTGTAGTTATTTAATGAGCAACATTCACAACTATACGTTGGATTTATCCAGGTTTTACTTCTACAGTCAGTCATATACATCACAAATTTGGGTCAGGTGATATTTCAGTTGAAAATTTAACGTTAATTCTGAAGTGGGAATGATGGAAAAAGCGTTTATCAACAATTTTTTTTAATTGTTGTCTTACAAACTGGGTATCTTCATTGCTGTTCACAACACATACATCTAATCTGAATGTCCTGTAATGTGGCGTCTTGACACCTTTAAATATATTACCAAAAGAACATTTGCTGCATTTAATAAAATT